>JAATLQ010037242.1:0-13344 GCA_013421005.1 Heliconius erato x Heliconius himera | reverse complement strand
AAGAAGACAGTAAAAATATTTTGTCTGTACATTTAGTAATTTTGACTGAAATGGATAGACGGACACTTAAAAAGAATAATAGAAAGCCAAAAGATTTTTTTTTAATTTATTGTCTGTCAGTCTGTCTGTTGACATATTTTTGTCCGCATTTTTCTCTGAAAGTACTGAACCGATTTACTTGAAAATTTCACCAAGTCCTTTGTTTTAACTCAACTTAACTACTAAAGTTTAGTTCATCAAAATTGATTCATAAAAAAAAAGTTATCGTCATTTGAAAGAAGTCGTAATTAATTCAACACAGAGATAAAGAACGATCTTGAAAGAGATTTTTTGGTTGGTTCGTTCATATAATATATGTAACTATTTTAAAAACTGTACAGGAGTTAATATGCAATTATTACAGTTATTTTACAAAGAATAATATGAATCCTTTAAATCAATAATTTAACTTTTAAGGCTGTTTCTGAATGATTAAACTAAATTAAACTTTAGTTTTAGTGATAGTTTTCCGGCTCGGGCTACTATATTCACCTTCGTTTTCGCTCTGTTCACTGCGAGGTGGTCAAGAACTAGACTTAGATATATGTTACATGCAGTGTTGATGGTGAATAATGAAAGTCTACTCACGCTTAGCACCGAGTTTAATTAATAAAAAACACCACTTTAAATGTACGTACAGTGATAACACAAATGGTAAAATCACAATTAACAATCGCGGTTCGAAAGATACAAATTTGAAATAAAATACTAGATAAAACAAAGGAACGTATGGAAAGCGCATCGAGTGGCAAGCAACGACTGTGATAATTAAATATGCCGTCGACAAGAGGGTAGGCGTAGATCTTACGACACCTTACCGGTTCAGTCGACGGCAGCGAGCGCTTTCATATAAATATATTATAGTAAATACGAATACTTGTTATAAAATATATAAATTCTATTAAATGTATGTATCTACTCGTATGTATATAAATGATAAATAAATAAATTACAATATTGAAATACATAAATGACACATATTAAATAAACTATAAATATAAATAATAGTTCCCTATATTACATAATATTATATTTTATACCTTAATTACATTCTTACAAACTTTTATAAAATACATATAACTAGAGTAATAAGTAATTATAAACTTTTTTCTGTTGATAAATTCTACTACTGCTGTATTAAGCCGTCAAAAAAACATGCATGCATGCATACATCATTGTTATATTCAAACAAAACAAATTTGCTTACAATCGTATTCCTAAGAGACATGGAGCAAATTTAAAGAAAGCTAGAACTTTAGAACTACACTAGAACTTAGAATAGTTTCAGCATTCAAGTGACAAAATGTGAGTAAGGTCAGATCTAAAACTACTGATGGAATAATATATTAGTTGTTTTAAATCTGCCTTAATTTATTTGTAGAAACTAAAAAAGATGTCGGTGTACTTTGATGGTTAATTGCATTTTTCTTTCATAATAAACGTAGAGCAGATGTACCTATAGAAGAAATATCCTTATTTTTACTCTAAAACAAAGCTTTCTACTTAATATGCCACAAGGTAAACTTTAGAAACCATTTTTATTTTGTATTATTTAGATAAATGAAAGCTTTAGATAAAAAAAAATTGTGTTTACGTAGTTTCTTCGTCTTTGGCTTATTTGGTTCAAAAGTTTTGGAACAAAATATTCGAAAGAATTTTAAATAAAAAAATTTTACAAAATTTGTGATGAATTCATTCAAAATCGTAATTTATGTATACTAATCTAGTGTTAAAATGATTATCTTATAAAAAATTGTGATAAAAATATATAATATTGTATAATATTCAAATAAGATTTACAAATATCAGAAATATTGTTTTTACTGTCAATTGTCAACTGCCTAATGTCAATCGTCAATGTCAGCTGTCGACAAATGCATTTTGCATCAATTTATAGGTGGATACGATTGAATATTTTCTGTTTACTTCTGTTTAAAGCAATAAAATAAGATGGTGATATACGGAGTGTATATTGTCAGTAAATCTGGAGGTCTAATTTATAATTACGACCACAATATTCCTCGTGTTGAGACTGAGAAAACCTTTGGGTTTCCTTTAGACATCAAGTTAGATTATGAAAATAAGAAAGTTGTAGTTGTTTTCGGTCAAAGGGATGGTATAAATGGTCAGTAAGTACCTTGTGGTTTGATTCTTTTAATAGATTATTTTATTATTGAGTAATTTTTCTTTTCTTTTTAATTCTCTACAGTGGGTCATGTTCTTCTCTCTGTAAATGGATCCCCTGTGACTGGACGAACGATTGAAGATGGAAAAGATGTTTTTGATATAATAGGAGTTAAAGTACTGAAACACAAATATTTATATTAAAATCAGTGACATATAAATTTAATTTATATATAACTATTTTCTATTAATTTATAAAATTTCAAATTCACAGGAAAGTTATCCTCTTAGCTTAAAATTTGGGAGACCAAGAGCCACTACTAATGAGAAAATAGTGTTAGCTAGTATGTTCTACCCATTGTTTGCGCTTGCAAGCCAACTTAGTCCTGTACCAAAGTCCTCAGGCATCG
Organism: Heliconius erato x Heliconius himera; assembly: GCA_013421005.1. NCBI lineage: Eukaryota > Metazoa > Arthropoda > Insecta > Lepidoptera > Nymphalidae > Heliconius > Heliconius erato x Heliconius himera. Next base: position 10,771 of record JAATLQ010037242.1, on the reverse strand, counting down.
ACACACTCACAGCTGACACATTTAAATTATCTTGTTTTCAAACATTAACTGGTAAGTGAATGTTTAAGTAACATATTTGTCATATCGTTTTAAGAAAAGAAACATACTGTCAATGTGAGCAATTATAATTGCAAGCATGAATGCATTGCATTCTGATAATTTAGAATGTCTGGCAATGATAAAAATTTAACTACAAGTTAAATAAAAAACTATTCCTTGGTTGGTCTTTTAACAAATGAATTTATTAAAAGATTTTTAAGAATCTTGAAATAAACAAGACAAAAACAAACAAGAGAAAAAATATACATATAAACAAAATATCCCAGTATCTACGGCCTGCCATATTCAAAGTGAATTGTTTTGCTACAGATGCTGGAATCAAATGGAGTCACTGGCAGTACACTTATAATGTTTTTTTACAGAAATATATAGGTACTGAATCCACTTCAGATTCAACAAAATGAAAAGTATTTGTTAATTGTTTATCTTTGGATGTATACTCATCCATACAAAATTGTGCTAATTATGATAGCTGTATCATAAATGACAATTTTATATAAAACTTTTCTCAAACCTAAAAATGAATTACATGCCCGCCAGATCCTGTCCTCCTGTAAACCATCACCACCACCAATCTCATGAAAGTGTCAGAGATTACTCAGGGTCAGTCATGTAGACTGGGAATTAAAGTGTTTCAGCTGAACAATACAGGTTCAGGTTTATTCATGATACCTTTGTCACTGGAATGAAATTTCCCCAAATTAGAAATGAAATTAATTCCAAATCTTTTCAAACTTTACATAATTATAAATAAAGGAAGGAAAGGCAATAAAGCATTCCATTAATAAAATTACATCAAAAGTATCTGCTGCACTCACACTACGGAAGGGACCAGAAATTTTGTTTTGTCTGTAGAAACAATGTTCACCATAGACTAAAATGTCCTGCTGTGAATGAAACATGCCAATTGTGTTTAAAGAAAGGACATTGTGCTAATGTTTGCTGAAGCAAAAAAAAGATATCATAATAAGAGCTTCCACAATCAGTAAATGAAGAGTTAAGCGTTATTTCTGCTGCCTCACCGTCAAGCTTAAGAATAGCAACAATTTCTGCAAATTGACACAGTAGGTTTGATAAGTAGTAACATTTAAAATTGATACATATTTTTATAACAACAGAAAATTCCTCATAACGGCAGCCACAATGCCTGCAGTTTCATTGTTTACAAATTTGGCTTCTGATAACCAACCAATAGCCATTAAATCGAAACAATATAGCAAAGATGATACTAAATTTATAGAGCAAAAAATACTAATAAATATTTGCGCATTATTCAAAATGGATTAAAAATAAGAGGCCAGTCGTGGTGCAGGAGCACAAGCATGTGAATGTAAATGCGACTGGGTTTGATCCCAACTCGAGGAAATAAAATATTTATTTAAAGTTATATTTTCATTTCTACGCTCTGGCGTTAAGACAAAGCGCGGCGTTGAGTTCCGCCACTCAACACGCAATACCTCCAAAATTCGGCGAGAAATGGTTAACGGAGTGTTTTAGTCTATTAAAAATGATATCGTTGATACAACCACCAGCGTACAAGCGATAGATCATTCCGTCGAAAGCGATGCTTCTGATCACGCCCAAGCAGCTACCTTTATCCCGGGAGAAGCATGCGCCATCGTCGAGTCATTACGTAAATGGCGATATTGTTTAAAAGGTAGATATTTTATCTTAAATATCAAATCAAAAATCTGTCAGTTTTATGATTAAGCAGCAAAACAAAAATGATAAGATCGAACGCTGGCTGTCGTCCCGGTATAAACAGCACGTGGCATTGGATAGCAAGGAATCTACCATAGTCTGTAAACAATATAAAGTCCCTGGTAGAAAACTCTCCAATTTGTGCTAAGCTTAAGCCCCGCTTTATAAAACTCAATATGGATTTGAAAGGCCTCCTCTCTTACTATTATTGATGAGTTTTCAAAATTCCCTTTTGCATTTTCGTGCAAAGACATCTATGTATACCTTCCATCACTATATTGAACTCATTTGTACATGCATTCAGATCGAGGAACATTATTTATGTGACAGGATCTCAAAACAGTATCTAATTTCATTAAACATTGCGTGTCGCAGAACTGCACCGTATAATCCAAAAACAAACTGCCAAGTACAAATGCTTTAGCGCTGTACCTCCATTTGCTCTGCACTCCATAAGGTATCTACTATGTATGGATGTTCTTTACGGAGCTGGTTAATCAGTTCAGGTACAGTTTTAATGAAAAAGAACTTTAGGGCATCAAAATATGAACTGTTGACCGAAGAAGTGCAGTTGTTGGAAGCGAACCCTATCTCTTTGTATGTTCGTTTATCCGATAGGAGGATGACGACAGTTTCTAATAAACGTTTATCCTCAATACCACAACCGTTAGAAAATGAATTACTTTTACAAAATAATGACAATCTAGAAAGAGAACGAGATGTCTTTGAAGATGACGATTAAGCACCGATGCGTTATTCGGAAAGACATATACATCTTCCGACTTATCTTAATGATTATGAAAATATATTTTTTCAATTTCAAAAAGCAAGTGTTTATACAGACACCTAAAGTAATTAGAATGTGTTACTGTAACCACCAGTTGGAGTATAATTGTATATATAATAAAAAAAAATATGTTAAGCAAGTATCTTTGCACTGGACTCTGCAGTCTCTGCAGTGCAGTGTCCAGTGCAAAGTTGTGTGTCCAGTGTACTACATTGGGTCCCATTACATAACATGTCAATGGAAACTAATTTTATCTCTAAGAAAGAGAGAGAGAGACCTCTCTCCGAAGAGACAAAATTAAATTTCATTATACAAACACAGTTATTGTAATGTATGTCTTACATAAGATTTTTTTGTTTTGTGTGGAGGGAATCTCATTTTGAAACACTCTGTTCCAATATGCTGATTGGTGGATCTCAATGGCATGAATAAAATGAATTAAATCAGTTTCATGCTGTATCCCGTACACAGCAGGGTAGGCAGAGGGAACCTAGTGAAAGACACTCCGTTCCCCACTTTCTGCCGAATTCTGGAGACATTGCGTGTTAAGTGGAAGAACTCAACGCCGCGCTTTGCCTCGACACCAGAGCGAAGAAACCCACCACCAGTCGGTTTTACAGTAAACACACTTCCGGCCGCTGTGCCACGACCGGCCTCATAAAATGAATTTATTTTACTATAATAATTATATGATAAAATCAAATTTCAGGAGTAAAATTCATAGTGGTGACAGATCCCAACATGCAAGGGCCCGATGTAGTGCTAAAGAGGATATATGAGCTTTACTCCGACTATGCTCTCAAGAATCCCTTTTACTCTCTAGAAATGCCAATAAGATGTGAACTGTTTGATACTTCATTACATACGTTGTTAGAATTAGTTGAGAAATCTGGTACTTCTAATTTATAGTCTATAAATTGTAATACAAATTATAAGTAATGACTGTATTTATTTTATAGTGTTGCCAGTTAAGTGTGCTTGATGTATTTTTTTTAATAATATATTTAGATGTTGGTACCAATGTAATTATTTGCTTTGAATTGAAAATTATATAAAAATATTACATTCAACATTTTTTTAATAATTTTCAAAAGCTCTGTTGATAATATTTCGAGCATTTTATTATTTTTTTATGTAGTGTTATAACTGAGAATGTTAAGTTAAAGACGTAATATATTTAACTTCATAAAAACTATTATAAGTAAAATAATTATTATCAAAATATTATTTTTTTGCCTTATGCTACTGTCCCATTCCTCGCCTGATGTCTTCTATCATGTCAATGTGTAGGAAGTAGTGTTGTATTAATATTTTTTTTGTGTTAAGACACTCCATCCTCCACTTTTCACCGAATTCTCAAGGCACTGCATGTTGAGTGGCGGAACTCAACGCCGCACTTAGCCTTTACCAGAACGAAGAACTGAAAATTACTTTATTAATAAAGAAAAAATAATGAATTTAAAAAACCAACATTCTAAAATGTAATGAAGTTAAATGATGCTATTATGACCAAAATAGGACTGGTTGAACACATGGTAGAGGGTTCGATTTCAGATCAGGGGATTTATTATATATTGTAAATATTCTAAGAGGTTTTCGTGTTTAAAAATTATAAATGTTAATATAATAGAATATGGTATTAAAATAACACACAAAAATACAATAAAAAAATTTATTGATATATAATCAGTATTTATTTATAACAATCGACGGGCGCCTCTACGCTCACTACAGATACTATACCGCTTTGTACTTCTACAGAACACTCGCACTACAGCCTTACTTTGAAACCCCGGGATCTTTTATTAATTCCTCAAAAATGTATTTTAAATATCTAATTTTTATATCTCATAATAGAAAATACTCTAAATCACAGGTTAGTAATTCGGTGAATAGGCCTCGATGGACTATTAACAAATTAAAGTTTCAATTAAATAATAATAGCTATGTTTATTTCGCATTGTTCGATCCCAGGGCCAGTTACGACAACGGTCAAAGCAGGGAAGCGGGATATGTACATGAGGAAGCCTGGACTGCTGCAATTTACATTATGAACTTCTTTAAAATAATATGGTCCATACCATCTTTATTAAAGTGAGTTGGTTCAAAATTCATAATGTGTATACGATTTTATTTTTTTAATTAATAAAACAGGAGCGGGCCAAAGTGTAACAATCGATATTTATAATTTAGCATTATGTACATGAACTGATGGAAAAAAACACGGTCGCGTCGTGTCCGGCCAGTGACGTCAGAGTTTCCGTCAGTACAAAAATATGTTCCGAATTGCTCGAGTTATCTCTAACTTACATACAAAATTACTCAAAGTCTTAAATAATTAGTCTAAGCGGCGGCCGCGGGAGCTCGCGTCTTCTCTAACTTAACTTAATGCCACTAACTCTTTCAAAATTGTATCGCATAAACTTTAGTTTGACACCATCTCGACGTGACCCTCCACATTTTGGTGCCACTTACTATCAGCTGTCCAACTCGAGTCCGCCATCTTGGTTAATTCGTGTTCACTCGAAACACGCTAGACGAGCTTTAGTAAGGGAAAAAATCAAAGCCAATGTTCAAATAGAGATATTATTAAAATTATATATTAAAAAAACAAACTCAACATTTCTGTCATCCAAAAAACATTCCAAACCTTTAATCCTAGCTTAAGTGTGACGTTAAAATAATCGTACGCTTTGTTACTCGAATACCACGAATATTGATTGTAGCAATATTGCGCTAATTTTATCATTTAAGCTTGCAATTATTGCAAAAATTCCTTCATTCGATTATTATAATATAAAATCGCAATGATGATTGTATATAAATCATTACAACCACACGATTAATCGATTCAGTCGTCATTATCGTCATCAATCCGTCATGTTCAGTACTCGCTTACTCTATCTTACCTAGCGCGAGTCCCGCACTCGCTTCCCCAACTCGATTCAACAATCGATTGCTTGCTATCGATTAGTCAAGGACATTCTAACACAACCTTAAAATGTCACGTCCGCAACTAAAGCTCAACATTATAATTATAGTAATATTTAAATAAATTAAAAGAAAACCATTTGTATTTTGATGTCTTAGTTAAGACAGGTATATAAGTTTAAATTTAATTTGTTTGAATACTACTATGATGTGTTTCAACTTGAATATTTACATATTACATAATGAAATATCATACATGTTGTGTAAAATATATGACTGATTAAAAAAACATCTGGATGGATTTTGACACATTTTTTGCATGTAATGTCCAAGTCTTATAATTGAATTTTATTAGATGATTGACACAAACGAAATATTATCTTATGAAATACATAATCTTCGATGTTACTATCGAATCAAAATCGATTTTATTGCACTCTAAAATGGCACTATAATTGCACGTTTTAATATAAAAAAATCTTTTTGTTTTATTTTCACACGGCTGGTCCTCATTGTTGGTTAATTTTAACAAATTAATATTTCGTTATATCTTTAATAAAATATAAGGCCTCTTAACAAACACGAACTTTGATACTTTTCCTATTAAGTACTTAACTATTTTTTTTTAGGAATTTCAACTAAAATTTGCCACAAGAAAACAGTTCTTATAATTTCTAGATTTCGAATGAACATAATATATATATATGAACAATTAAAGCTGTTTGTTCACAAAGTATATAAGAAAATATAAATAGTTAATTTCGTGAAATAAAATATATTCACAATCTTTAAAATAACCTATAAAGTGGACAATATTTTTCTTTTTTTAAAATAACGTTTAATTGAGTCATCACCAAGTAACTTTCCAGTCCTAATATATCACTAGACGCAGCGTCTGTGTCTCTAACCCTCATTCGACATATCAATGGTAATGTTTGATCCTAAATTCAATGGTAATATAAAATTTTCTTCTAATAATTCTTATTTTTTAAAGCATAGTATTGCTTTTTCAATCAGATAAATTGATGAGTCGAAAATCATATATTTGGTTAAAAAAAAATACAAAGATATCACATTTAAAAAACAAAGAAAAAACCGACAAAATTAATTTGAAATGTCATAAAATTCATAATTTCAAACTTTACAAGAAGTTAATATACCATAAAAATAAACAGTGTACGGGTGTCAGTAGGAGCGCAGGGGCGGGCTAGTGCGGGCGCGGGCCCCACAGGCGCAGCGAGTAGTCGTCGGAGGCGGACACCAGCACGTCGGGGTGCGCGGGGTTCCACGCCACGGCGTTGACGCAGCGCGTGTGGCCCGACACCACCGCGATGGGCTCCTCGCCGCCGATGTGCCAGATGTACACCTGCGCGCACACCTTCACATTTACTCACATTTCATAGTAAACCAAGAAAATCTGTTCATTATCTTTTTTTGAGACTCGATCAACCTGTTGTTTTATTATAAATGTGTATGATATTTTACGATTAGGAAGATGCGCGGGTTCATCTCGTCCTACTTCCAACTTTTATAGGTTTTCTAAAAGTAGAGTATTTATAAGTTTCAATATTTTTCTTTTCTAAATATAAATACCAGTTTAAAAAATGAATCACAACACAAAATAAATGTGAGTATATTTATTTAGTAACAGTCGATAGCAGCGTACCTTATTGTCCTCGCTGCCCGACGCGATGAAGTCTTGGTGCGCGCCCCCGAAGCACGCGTGGATGGTGAAGTGTCCCTGCGACAGGCCGCGGAAACGGCGCACCAGCGCGCGCGCCCCTGTGCGGGACGTGCCACGTTACAGAGGACAGCTCACTTTGTTATTAAACTATAAAAATGTGACTAAGAAAATACTCACGTATATCCCACAAGTGTACGCCCTGGTTGGCTACATTGAGTAATAGCAGAGTGTCCGCAGCGTTTAACGTCATTGCCATCACCGCGTGCTCCTCCTGGATACTGTAGACACAGTTGTATAGTAAAAGACGTAAGTAAATCTCGTGGCCCACATGTACCCTGACTTGTTTTTATATTTTTTTAAAAATCTATGTTCTTATTCATGTAATACCAATTGTTCTCATATGTCTCATGTCACACGATAAAACGGGGTGCGTTATTAGAGAATAGGATTGAATAAAAAATTTAAGTACAATTTTTTTATTCAATCCTCAAAATAGTACAAAACAATATTTATACAAATAATAAACAATAAACATACTATCCTGTGTAAAATAAAAAAATATATGTCTTTTATAAATAAAATAAATAAATCAGGTTCACGCTGTATCCCACGGTAGGCAAAGGGAATCTAGTGTTAAGACACTCTGTTCCCCATTTTCTGTTGAATTCTGGAGGCATTGCGTGTTAAGGGGCAGAACTCAACGCCGCGCTTTGTCACACCAAAACGAAGAAATGAAAATATAAATTTAAATAAATATTGAATGTTTTCGAGTGGCCCTGGCGTTCCCTCACTAGTAACGCGCACTCACAGGTTGCGGTCGGCCAGGTCCGCGAAGTCGTAGAGGCGCACGCGGTGGTGCGTGTCGGCCGCCAGCACGCGCCCGTCCGCGCGCGCCGCCAGCGCGTTCACGCGCACGCCGTCCCAGTTGTTCAGCAGCGTGCCCTGCGAGGTGTTTATGTGCTAAGTGTCCTGACCACCACCCAACTTACTAGTACTGGGTGCGTGCGCACAGAAACTTCTGGGCTCTGTAAAATAGCGAAGATCTGGCCCTACTGTTTTACTATTGGCTTTCTCTCTCTATAATGCAATATAACGCAAAACAATGATTTTTTTTATATTTTGTCTGTTCGTCAGTGCATTTATTCACGCTGAACGCAGAAACAGCTTAACCGACCTAAATGTAACTTTTATTGTTCTACTTTGGCAAAGCATCCTAAACATTTAGCGTATATAGTGTTAAGCTGATAGTCACGTCGAGGCTGCAGTGGTAGAACTGGCCGCGCGCGCCGCCGCACACGAACTTGTCGGAGGCGGCGCCCCACGACGCCGCCGTCAGCGAGTCCTCCTGCGAGTGCGTCATCTTCAGGTGCAGCTGCTCCGTCTGCGGACACCACCAGGTGGACCGTCAACACATTACATTCTTCATTTGCCATAGTGAGGCGAAGAAAATTATTTAAATATAAATCAATTGCTTAGATGATATAATAATTTTAAGATAATTTTAATTTTGAATTTTATTTTTATTAGACAAACATGCATTATATATTCTATGCTTCACAATTCACGTACAATTTTAAGTTAATAAATATTACAATTAAGATTTAACTAAAAAAAAGAGTTATCAAAGCTTTTTATTTTTGGAAAAGACGACTGGCGAGGCGTAGTCATCGTGCCTTTTATAAAGGCAATGGTTCACAGATAGACTGCACGAGCTATAGGGCTATCAGTTTCATTAGCTTAAATAACAAAGTTTATACTAAAATAATAGCGAGAAGAGTGCAAGATAGATCAAAACGACTGTTGTAGAAGGCCTAAGGAGGCTTTAGACCTGGAAGAGGGTATTTGGATCCAGATCTTTTCCCTCCGCATAATCACGGAAAAAAACTAAAAACTTTTTGTTATCATAGACTTGACAAAGGCGTTTGAATATTTTTTTATTTTAAATTCACACTGTATCTATTTACTGTATGTATATACAATGACACTTTGTGCCACTGCGCCACGATTGGCTTGACAGTCTTGAAAGAGTTATGAAACCGAAATTATGGGAGATACTACAACCCCACAGTACAATGTAATCGGACCTTTGCTGCAGGCTCTAGTCTCTTTACAGCAGTGGTTCCCAACCAGTGGTCCGCGGACCAACAGTAGTCCGCAGAAGCCTAAATATGGTCCTCGAACGATTTTAATTTTATAACTGGGGATATTGAGGCGAAGTTTCTGTTATCACAGTTAATTTTTATTATACCTACATGCATATGGTCCCTGCTACCAAGAATGATATAAAAGTGGTCCTTTATCAAGAAAAGATTGAGAACCCTTGCTTTACAGAGATCACTCAGCCTGCCTGCGAGTAGGAACTAGCATGTCGCCTTGGTTTGATATACAATCAGGTATCAAACAAGAACGCGCCAGGTCAGCTTGGTTTTTCAATTTGTATTTGGATAGCTGTTTCTAAGGAGTAGGTGACTCGCATCATCAGAATGCATGTTACAGAAGAAGAATGAAACAAAGATAAATGCTGTGGAGATGCGATCTCTTTTTTGCATGTTCTAACAAAGCCAGCTTAGCTGATCGAGTCGGCAGTGAAGAGATACATAGAAAAGCAGGTAGGCAAAGCATGAGGAATCCACGGAGGGCATGTATGAGGTTGATGACAGTAGACAAAGCGAAAGAGGTATGCAGAGGGTTTGACGCTCCGTTCTGTCTGTCTACCCGGTATAAACATAAACAGATAGATTATGGACTACCTATCTGTCTATTCATGTAGCCATAGCATGGCATGATTGATATTTTGGTTATTTATACATTTATAGGAAGTCAAAGTGTTGCGTTAGTCTTCGTAGACTAATATGCAGCGGCTCTAAATTAGCTGTCCTTAATAGAGCTAACATAATATTAAATTAACATGTTTAGTATAATACACAAGTACCTCTATATTCCATATCCACAAGTCGGGGCAGTCCTCGGGACCAGCAGCTATGAGGTAACGGCCGTCGGGGCTCCAGGATAGGTACGACACTCCATAAGAGTGCCCTTCGAGGGATTTTCTGTAAAAACAAATTCGAGAACCAAATGAAAAATATAATTTTTGAGAAGTCTACACATATAATAAAAAATCGTCCAAGTGCGAGTCGGACTCGCGCACTGCGTGACCCGTATAAACCTGTACTAACCAAATACTCATATTTGATATGATTTTTGATTTAATAGCTCTAATACGCGTTCATGAGGAAAGGAGTAATAATAATAATAATAATAATAATAATAAAGCCTTTTATTCTGAACTGCTTATCATCTATTACAATTCTAGTATACAAACAATAAATGAACTAAAACTAATAAACTAAAGTTAATAAATTACAACTAATCAATTATTTGGCGTTTGCTTGTCTTTTGCAGGTCAGTTTGCCAGTCGGCAAAGGCCTCCTCCAACCTTTTCCATTCGTGTCTGTCCTGAGCTACTCTATTCCACGTTGTACCAGCTATGTGTTTAATATCGTCGTCCCATCTTTTTTGAGGTCGACCTTTTTTCCTTTTCCCTTCTCTAGGGTACCATTGTGTTGTTAGTTTGCTCCATTTGTCTTTCCCTCTAATCCTGTGTCCAG
>JAATLQ010037241.1:0-50141 GCA_013421005.1 Heliconius erato x Heliconius himera | reverse complement strand
CAAAGCAATTGGTGAAATTTTCAAGTAAATCGGTTCAGTAGTTTCAGAGAAAAATGCGGACAACAATATGTCGACAGACAGACAGACAGACAGACAGACAGACAGACAGACAAGAAATTCAAAAAAAATCTTTTTGCTTTCTATTAGTCTTTTTAAGTGTCCCTCTATCCATTTCAGTCAAAATTACTAAATGTACAGACAAAATATTTTTACTGTCTTATTATATATAGAGATTAAACCTAATTTATTTATATTTAATAAAGTTTATTTCAAACAGATTTAATAAACTCAATTAATAATTCATTAAAGAAGGTGTCGATACTACATTTACACTGAGTCAGGTCGAAATTAAAATAGGAAAGTTCCTATTTCGTATATCTAACGTCATTTGACTAACAGTATGTATTAGAAATTCTCTTCGCATCCAATCTATTACACGGCGCCCGTTACAGCGTAAAAAAAATCCAAATTATATAACTTGGCTCTTGGAAGAAATCCTAATATTATTCACCAGGAGGCCAGTTGAGGCCAGTCGTGGCGCAGCGGCACGAGGTGTGACTGTAAATCCGACTGGTTGTGGGTTCGATCCCCATTCCAGGAGATGAAATAGTTACTTAAATTTATATTTCCATTTCTTCGCTTTGGTGTCGAGGTTAAACGCGGCGTTGAGTTTTGCCACTCAAGGGAATGGAGTGTCTTAACATTAGGTTCCCTCTGCCGACCCTGCCGTATGCGGAATACAGCGTGAAGCTGATTTAATTTAATTTTTTAATTCACGAGGAGCGTGTTTTAAATAGAATTGATAATTAACAAATGTGCATTTATGCAAAATCAAAAACAAAAAACATAAGTTATTTTACTATTTTGTAAATAGAATTATGTATATTTACATGTTTTATAAATAAAATTCTTTTATAATCTAATGTTTCGTAACATGCAAATGAAGCTGCATTTTTTAAAGAATAGATAAGATCAAAGTATATGTAAATCTGAATAGGTAATATTTGGTGTTTTTTTTTTGTCTTTATTTATACGAAAATTTTATAATTTTAAATGATTTTATTGCCAATATAAAATTAAGAAAATATTTTTTTGTATTTAATTTTTAAATAGATTTTACGGTCCATTAACAATCAACAATCTCTGCAAAATTGCCATACACTTTATATGGATATACTCTTCTATTATCAACGATCGACGAACTTGCTTTCGAACAACAACGTACTTTCGGAAGTCAGCTTGTGAATATTATTGTAAAAGATGAATTATCTAGAGTATGAAGATACTTAAGAGCAGTTGAATTTAAAAACCTTCAATACCATTTTTAGCATTAGTCTATTCATACACTCTATTCCCATCATGACTCTTCCGTTTCCCATTTTGTGTGTTGAGTGACGAAGCTCAACACCGCGCTTTGGCTCGACACCGTACTAAGAAATGAAAATATTAAACGTTTAATTTCCTCTAGTAAGAATCGAATCCACAACCCATCGCGTTTCCAGTCACACACTTGCGCTACTACATCACGATTGGTGATGAGAGGATGACCTCACAAATAAAAGCTATATTATAAAAATCTGTGCCATACATAGGCTTATACTTAGATCAAATTGAGCACCACCCAGTCCTCGTGCAACCAACAAAAGGCGTCGTAAATCGAGCTTATTTTTCATTCGAGACAGGTAATTTTAATGCATATTTAATGGACAATTCTTGGCTTCAAATACACTAAGATAAGGTAGTACTATAATACATGCAGCCGGCTTCTGTATTATTTATCGTGTGATTTTTGGCAACGAACGTGAGTCCTGCTTGGCTCGACTAGATTTGCAATCTTCATAATGCATGTACTTTTGCTAGCATTGCCTTTAGGCAGATTTTGATGAAGTCTGTTTGGCTGGTGTGATGTGTGTGTGTGTGTGAGTTTTATTAAAGTTTAGCTCATTTTATGTAGTGCTTAATATACTGTTTGTTCGTATTTGGTGTTATTTTTGAGAGTTCGTAAGCTATTTGGGTAAAATAGAACAATTTAAGCTTAATGTCAACCTTTACCGTGTACAAGAAACAGCTTTCTCTCCAATTCCTTTTTCATACCTGTAAGCAAAAAAATAATAATTGTATTTTTTTCATAAATCATTTTAATTATTTACAGTTTAGTATATCTAAAGAATTAAATTCGATAGTACATTTTATATGGATTAAAAGTTTATCACGTCAAACGCAATAAAGAGATGACGGTTCACTGAGATTTATGTATGTACCGAAATACCGATCGGGTTAAGCACCGCCCACACTCAGGGTTAGCCATAAATCATACGCGACAACTCAAAAATGCCAACTTCAAAAACATGTTTGCTCGGGCCAGTACACGCACGGACGGAGAGACAAGAGAAATAAACGAAAAAAATAAATTACTTTTGTACACCTCCTTTCTTTCCCGTTGCTGGACGCCGAACAAGTCATAAATCACACAAAGATAAACATAAAAAGATTGTATAAGGTGGGTACACGGTAGAACTAAACTTTTCGTATTTCATTATCTTGTGTCTTGTGACCTTAGAATATACATATATATATAAATATATTTTTCTCTATTCCCAGAAATAGATAACAATATAAAGAAAAATGTTACCGAAAAATGTTATACAGAAATATCCTTACTACAGTATAATACATTTTTTTAAGTACTAAATATATAATATTTTAAAGTGAATCATACATATGCTTAACACAATAAACTTCAATACATACGTTATTTAGTAAAAATTGAACATGAGATACTTAAAAATCTTAACATATTATTTTAATTTTCGCAGAGCATCATTAGTTCAAGCTACAACTCCATAGTAAAATGACATAGCTCGCCTCAGCCTCTATATAAAATCTTAAATCACCCACGGTGACCTATGCGTTTAACAAATTGCTGCTGTGTACCACGCTGCCACATGAGGGCCCATTTGTCAGCCACGACTATACACGGGCGCCTACTGAGCAATTAGATTTGTTAGCTTGTACCCGAGCAGTTTCATCACGCCCCCGCTCAACAACAGATGCTTGGACTAATAACCTCTCGAAGTTTCCCCTAGGCCCCCCCGCCCCGGCCCACCGCGCTCCTGAGCTACCCCAGCCTCCCCAAGCAACCCAACTAAGATAGATTGCGCCACCATTCTTGCAATTTTCCTGTCGTATCTTGCCTCGTAAATTCTTGGTGATATATTGGTTTGGATCTCTCGCGATGCGACCAGGAGCATACTCGAAATATGATAAGAGTTATTTATTATTGTTCTTATTGGTTTTCTAAGAGCCTATAGGGGTGGGGGCCCAGGAAAGAACTCCGTCTTGGGGCATATTTTCGTATCGATCGCATTCGAATACAGCATTACGTTAGACTCTAAACATAATTTATTCGAACAGAAAAGCTTAAATCCAGAACATAAATCACATGACTCATCCCAAGGCATGTAAAACAAACACGTAATTTATATTTGCGCTCACAAAACGAGATCCGATTAAATGTAATAACAAAATGGTACTGTAAACAGAACATTTTCAGAATACCACAACCTTCCTAAAATTAAATAAAGGAATCTTCATTAATTTTGCGCCAGATTAAAAACAGTCCAAGCCCTTTTACTGCAGCTGGCGCCACAATTTCCATATTCTAATAGCGATAAATTATCATTGCCATCTGATGGCAATAGTAATGAAAATTTGAAATATTCAGTTTTAAAATAGGTTAGTTTATATCAAAAAACGCATTAATGTATTTTAAAATTTGATGTAATATTGGGAATTTAAAATCCTACGTAATATTTATATTTTTGTAATATTTCAATTTACGACAGATTCAGAATCTTCTTGTTAGTCGTACTTCTCGAAGGCATAAACAATCAAGAGGAAGCCGTTTCCTCTTCGACGACGGAAGCTAGTCAAGTGTCGGTACCGGAACTGTTATTGCCGGAACATCTACTACATCCGTTCGTGCGGACTTCAAGCCTACTACTACTGACGGTTACCTGAATCTTGTTTTTGTGGGCTTGGAAATTTGTAAGCGAAAATATTCTGAATTATAGGCTGCCATTCTAATCTAAGAAGCAATTTAGTTGTAACGAAATTTCTATAATGTAAATAAAAAAAATATAATTCAATATTAAATTAATCTTTATTTATACATATGTATATAATTTTTCACTTTCTGAGCTCTCTACGTTCCACATTAGCATTACTCGACGTCTCATGTCATCGGGACCACAGAACATGTTGCTTGAATAGAAACCTTACGCTGATAGGTACTAAACACAATAGGGTGCGGCATTCAACCCAAGTGGCATTTAATGCTCTTCACGTACAAACATCACGACCTATTTAATTTTCTATTCGCTGTCGGACTTCCCCAGTTTCGACTCACTTTCGCTTTTACATCTAAGGTCGCTACTGTGCTCTTTACTCGGCCTAGGATGTCTTGTTCTTGCATCATACCTACAGCTAACCAATTAACTAAAATAAGATTTATTACTTATCGATAAATAATCTAAATTATATTCCGAAACAAGATTCACTTTGAATCTCGTATATAATTTGAAGCCTTGATCTTTTAGTTAAATGTGGGCTGTTGTACTCATATAAATATATTATGAGTCAACGCGACGTTGTTAAGATACTGCAGTAAATAAACATTTAAAATTAGCTACTTAAATCAAAATTGTCTCAAGAGTTAAATAAGAATAAACATCAATTATTTTTAATTTAGATTTATGTTTATCAATTATTTTATATAATATTATTTAATATAATACACGTACCCGCTACATCCTATACGTGACAAATACAATAATATATTAGCAACCAACACTGCAATATGATCAACCAGAAAGAATTCAATTGCCAAAGACGTGTTCATATAAAATAAAAATACTTAAGATATTTTCGTATTTCAATAGTAATAGCCCCTAACAACTAGGTACTATAAAGCCTCCGTAGTCCATAACCTTAAGAATGCAAAGGACGCGTAACGATTTTTAATATAGTTTGCACCCCATTGTGGGCGTTTTCGCACCCTTGTACTGTGGTGACATTTGAAACCTCACTCCATAAAAAGCGAGCTCATTAAAACTAAACAAAACATTATGCAAATGACATTATGTTCGTATTTTTCTACGATTCTCCAATTTTATGAACCGAATAGGAAAGGGTTAAGATGATATGGGGTTGGGAATAAAAGTTTTGATTCTACATTGTCTACTGTGGTTTATGTGGTGGATGTAATTTACAACTATAGTTTTGCAATATGTACTACTGTTTGGAGGGAACCCTTTGAACAATTACGAACTGTTTCTAATTATACAGTGTGGTTTAAACTGAATTCTTTGGGAATAATTTAATATGATTGGGCTAGGACTAGTTTAGGTATAAGATTTCATGAAAAGTGCAAGTAATATTTAAATAATCTGCGATAGATAAATTATCTTGTAAATAATAAATAAATCAGTTTCACGATGTATCCCGCACACAGCATGGTAGGCAGAGGGAACCTAGTGTTAAGATGTCTTAATAATACATTTCTTCGCTCTGGGTCTAGGGAAAAAGCGCGAAGTTGAGTTCCGCCACTCAACTTACAAAGTCTTGAAAGTTCGGCGGAGAGTGGAGAACGGAGTGCCTTAACAGTAGGTTCCCTCTGCCTAATGGCATATGCGGGATACTGCGTGAAGCTGCGAGAGAAAGATAAGATAAGAAAACGTAAAAGAATGTACAGTTAATTAGCACGACACTTGTCTCCAGTAAATAATTTATATGGAATGCTATTATAAATTCTGTCTATATGGGTTATCGTTCTGACGTTAGATCTCATCAGAGATTTGTCAAGTATGTATTTGATAAGTGGTTTCCTCAATTTACAATCACACACAAGCAAACTTGCCGATCATTTACCTACTTTTAGTTCAGTCAACTTAAGGGACGCCATCGCCAGTATATTTTCAGATTTCACTTTGATTTGTGTCTTTTTACACAATTTGCTCATTAAAGTTAATGAGATGGTGGATTATAAATGTATGGATAATTTTCGTATTTCTGTTTTGGAAATATAAAATTTGGCGTTAAGTTCCGCCATTCTACACGCAATAACTAAAATGTGAAATGTGAAGAAATATACATATCTTTGACACTAACTTCTCCTTGTTTGTGAAATACTAAAATTAAGGAATACTAATATTGAAAAATTGATTAAAATACTTATTTACACCTTTAATTAGGTATATTGTATAAAAAATGGTTTTTGTATACAATTCGTCATTCGTAAAGTCGTCGAACTACTCGAAAACCTCTTGTTGTATAGTTTTATCTAGTTCTTGCCGAAAAGCGGATGGTTGAACTATTCAAGTATATTTAAATATGGTAATCACTGAATTAATAACGTAATTAAGATAAAGAAATATTAACAAGGAATTTATAAAATAGCGCCTAGTATATTCCATATTAGGTATGTAGGTATGTTTGTAGTATGTACTTTATAGGTGTATCTTAGTGCGTTTGTTATACGGATCTTATTCTTATGACAATTACGTATATAAGATTTAAATTTACATAATTTTTTAGGATTCCGTACCTCAAAAGGAACAAATGGAACCGTTATAGGATCGAGATTGCGTGGATGTATCAATCTGAAATTAATATTAAATATTTAGATCTACGGTTCCTTGGACTTTATAAAAAAATCAAGTTTCTATGTCAACGCAATCAAAAGATAAGAGCATTTATGCATCGTTTTTGCTGCATTTTGTAAGAAATTCGCCGCGTAATCAAAACACTTGAGCTAGCACTACCCTTGGAAGTTATGAAATTTCGCAGTAAATGGAGAACTTGTAGTATAAATAAAGGAAAAAAAATCAAAAACTGAAAAATTATAAATATTTCATAGAAAAAAAATATTACAAACATATAATTGTAGTTAGTTTATTTCATTCAAAATGAGTGCACGCGTCCGTAATCTTTTATAAATTATACCTCCCGTTAACATAAAATTCTGAAATTGGTACGAAACCCTCGGTATGCGATTCCTACTCGCATTTGCGGGTTTTTTATTTATATTAGATTGTTAATATAGTAAAATATATCAAACGAAAAACGGCCTCCGGACGGATTAGCGGATGTGAATAGATATCATTTAAATTTTAAACGATAATCATGGTATATTAAATTAAGACAGCGTTAAGACAGCTATTCCCCATTTTCCGCCCGAATTCGAGATAATACATGTAAAGTGGCGGAACTAAACGACGCAGTTCATATACCATTTAATTAACTATTTTAAACGAACCTGTGACTATAGCATTTAAATTCTAACACTATCTCACTGCGCGTCCTCGATAATAAGTCGATTCCTCGGTTAATAGTTTTCTATACTTATCACAAAAAAGTTATTTGTAACACTTTAACAGTAAACTGTATCGTCAATTATCGAAGAAAAAAAATGCAATTCTTTTCATCTTTCAACGTACTAAGCCAGTTTCTAATAAAAATTATAATGCAATTTAATTTGAACTAGAACACATTTTAGTGTCCATTTGTCACTATGACATATTTACTGCATTCATATCGATGTTCGTAGCTTTACAAATGAGTCAGCTGTGTCTAACATTGAAATAACATGCAGGAAAAAACCGACACCGCCTATATCTGAAAATAGATTTGATAGAATGTTGAATTAGATAGGTATTTGTTAATGTTTTACTGTAAATCTATAGAATCTTAAGTGGTTTTAAAGGATTTTAGTTTCGCAATCCACTTTAAATCGGTGTTGACTATTTTTAATCAGTTTGACCGTTATTGACAAATAACAATAGAATATATAAGAATTCAAATATATATTTGAAAGAACTAATTTATCCACTGTATTGGAAGACCACAATGTACCTATAACGATTTTTTATGTAATAATTTATATAGTTTTCACCATAATAATAGCAATATAAAATTAAAATAATACAATTGTAATTCGAACTATGGCTGATATAGACTACCAATCTAGTAGGTATTGTGCTCCGATACATCATTTGCATATTCCGCGTATGTGGACAAAGGGTACCATCCCTATATTTAATTTTCATAAAATGGCTCCTTTTAATATGTCTGCCAACGAATAATAAGTTAAACTCCCGCTTTGAACTTAAACATGTTTTTTTTGGATACCTTAAATAATTAAAAAATATATAGGTAATATATATATATATATTTGACATGTTTTTTGGTGGGAGAGCGTCTGAACATAAACATTACGGTTGTGGACTTTTACTGGGAGGACTTTTTATATTTAATTGATAACGATGAACGTAGTGAATTCACTAGGTCTACACTTTAAATATAGCTTCTTTTTTCATTTAATAAATCTTCAAATTGCTTATTTCTAAATAGGAAAATGTGTTTTTAATATTAGAAAATTAAATTAAATGTACTGTAATTAATCCGTAAAGGCTATTATTTTATAAAATAATTGATTGGCCTGCGGCGGTGATCGTCACGTGGAGTAAACTTATTATAATAATCGAATATAATTAACATTTTATCTAAGATCTTATTGAGGCTATCTTGGTTTGGTTTCTTTTAATATGGCGTTCCGAGCGTGCCAGTTGAGCACAAAATCACTTCGCCAATGTCACGTTGAATGGAGAACACACGAAAGAGGTTGTACGGTAAAAAAAGATAATATTACATAATAGAAAAATGCATGTTTAAAAGAGTTCCCAGAAAAATACTGCCTTCAGAGGCTATCTTGTTTAGAACTTAAACAAAATATTCTATATACCGCCAATTCTTCTATGATATTTGGGTATATTGCTATAAACAATGTACCTACGGACTTATAACTTAAATAAAAAAAATCAGCTGTATCCCGGACACAACAGGGTAGGCAGAGGGAACCTAGTATTAAGACACTCCGTTCCCCACTTTCTGCCGAATTCTGGAGGCATTGCGTGTTGAGTTGACTTGTAACATCGTAGAAATAATTGTCAAATCAAAAGTTACTTATGTATTTAAGTGTAACTTACTTATAAGTAGTAAAAGAGATAAATACAATTATTTTATGTAAATATTTACTATTAATGGTTTTATTGATAAAAATAGCCAGCCAGCTTGAGGCTAGTAGTGACGCAGGGACACAAGCGTATAACTGTAAACGTGACAGGCTGTGGGTTCGATCCCTACTCGAAGAAATGGAAATATTTAAAATTTTCATTTATTCGCTCTGGTGTAGAGACAACGCGCGGCGTTGAGTTTTTCCACTAAAGAAATTCGTATCATAGGAAAATGTGGAACGGAGTAACACTAAGTTCCGTCTAAAACGTAAAGCTAGAAGATAGATAATAATGTATCTGACCGGAAATCTAACGAAAAATCTACCGTTTCACGCTACATACCACTTAACTAAGCAGTCAATTATTTACAAATAGCATCTACAGAGTAAAAAAAATATATAATTTAAAATATTTTATTGGAATCCAGAATCCAGCATAAAATATTTATTAATATGCTTTGAAAAAAAAAGAGGAACTTGAAGCAAACGTAATTTAAAACACAAGTATCCTAGTCACATTTTTATATAAGTTTCAAAGGTATTCTTTTATACCTTCTTTTATACTTATTCTTTCAACTATAAGGTCGAGTTTAGTGTTAAAAAGTACATCGACTGTCAGTTTGTCTTTATCAGTTGTAGCCACTGGCCGTCCGGAGCTCGGAGGAAATTTATTAACTGTGATACGCATTCACTGTAGCGAACTAAAAGGTGATTTTAATTAATATTAATTACAACCACACTTTTAATTAATGTAATTCGCGAGATAAGACGTGTCAGAGCTGTCACGCCGGGTGGCTCCACGACGGATATGTGATTATGCATTTTTATTTAGCATGGAACCCAATCAATCAATAAAAGATTGATTTTTGTTATCGTTTTTTTTCTTGTTTAATGATATCTGTTAAGTGATTTGCAAATTTGTTCTATAAGAATTATAGCTTTTAACTGAGGATCCTTCTGTTGTACTAGATATTTACTAAATCTCTCAGGTTTTATGAAATAGACAGACTTACTCTAAATATATTTTTCATAGGTTTTAAAAACATTGAGTTCCAGATGGCCCATGGACTCATTTTTTCTATTATTTGTGTATTATAATAGTAAAACTTCAGAAAAAATACCTAAAAATTCTCCGAGTGTAATATTGAAACTGCAATAACCGCCTATGTATTTATAAGAAAATAATTTTCATCTACACAAACCCTTAATAGTTGAAGCGTAACGGAGAAGCAACAAAAATTTATAATTTTCACATACAATACTAGTTAAATAAATATATATAATATATCAATAAATAACATAATTTAATGGAATACATTAATTTCTGTATTTTTTTTATTACTGTCACTTTTAATCCATATCAGAAACGCATGAAGAGCACGCACCTAATCGTCCTTTGTTTGTAGACTAGAGTTCATACAGACTGCATATATATACTTAACGTGATTTTCATATTTTATGTAAATTCTTGCCAGTCATGGCGCAGGTGCACAAGAGTGCGATTGTAGAGGCGACAGGTAGTGGATTCAAGTCTCACTGGACGAAATTAAATATTCAAAATTTTCTGGTAAGGAGGCTCGGCGTTGAGTTCCGCCATTCAAAAGCGGAAAATGGAAACGGAAGTCTCGTAATAGGAACGGAGTGTCTTAACATATTTATTATACATTTTGTTCTTATTAATAACAATTATGTATAAATTTCATATAAATAGATATATTAATTTAATTTTATCATAAATGTTTAATATATTATGTTATATATACATAGCGCTATACTAAAATGCCTTTGTGTATCATAGTATGAATAAACACAGCAAACTAATCAACTGGCAACAAGGCACCAGTAACGAATTAATCAAAGTTTAAAACAATCCCGTGTACCGGCGTGAGGCGCTGTGTTCGTACACTTATGAAATACACTGAAATATGGAAATTGTTTCAATTTTCTTATAAAATAAGAATTTACATATATATATAAATGTAAATTCTATATTAATAATAATGAGGCCAGTCGTGGCGCAGCGGCACGAGGTGTGACTGTAAAACCGACTGGTTGTGGGTTCGACCCCCACTTGAGGAGTTAAAGTATTTGCTTAAATTTATCTTTGCTCTGGTATCGAGGTTAAGCGCAGCGTTGAGTTCTGCCACTCGACACGCAATGCCTCCTGAATTCGGCAGAAAGTGGGGAACGAAGTGTCATAACACTAAGTTCCCTCTGCCTAACCTGCTGTGTGCGGGATACAGCGTGAAGCTGATTTATATAAATACTAAACTTTTGAATATGGTTATTGAGTTTGTATTGACTATGACATTCAAAACCTGTTTGAATTAAATATAGCAGTTTTTTTTGAGGAAATATAAATGCTAAATGACTTAATCGATTATTATGTTTATTACATTAATTGTAATATTTAATTATATTCAATTTAATATATTTTTTTACTAATATGTAGTATGATCGATATAAACAAATAAACATACCAACGTTCTATTGTAATTTCTTTTTAATTACATTTTTTGAAACAAAAGAATAAAAAAATGATTACTCCAACTAGGGATTCGTATGCAGTACCTCAGGAACAACGTCCCTATATCATATATAGACAATCGTTACTTAAGCAAAAGAAAATAATGTTAATAGTTTAAACCATGATATAATACTTCTATAATATAAGTTATAAGTAAGCACTTTCACCGTTAAGAGCAGCGTAGAGCCACAACTTTATTGTAATTCGTATCGCTTTGTGGAACGCTTGAACTCTATTGTTCTAGTTTTCAATAAGTGTAAGTTATTTTTTATATGTTTTTAAGTATATTTTTTGTTGTGAAGGCATATTAACTAATATATATGTTTATATCACTGATATTTTTATATATAAAATGAGTATGTATTTATATACAGACAAAAAATAAATATAATATGTTTTGTTCATCATATAATAAGGAATTAAATCATCATATATTCGTCAAACTCTCTAAGCACCAGACGTATGTAACGTACATTTTAATTTATATAACAACTAAACTTTTAACTTTATCGTTAAGTTAAGTTATCGAAGAAATATCATTAGAAAATTCCTAATTATTAAAATATATTTAAAATAAAAAAGTAAGAGAAATTATAAAGTAACTATAAAGATAAACAACAAAATATCAAAAAATCTAACATAAAAACAAAAAAAAAACCGGTGTAACAAACAACCACACCTACACAAATATATACATAACTTACACACAAATTTCGCAACGGTGTGTGCGTATTGATATATTGTATTGTTTATTGCGCAGCCGAATCAAAACTTGATATATTGTGTGGCGCGTGCTGTTCGCGAGTAACTTTCATATTTGGTAGCTTTATAGAGATACGGGTGACTGGATAAGGCATTGTAAATAACAATGGCGTTTCCTCTTTTATAGAAAAACGTTGCAAAGATTAATTATGCATTTTAATAGTTGTTTAACTTTGACTTGCAAAGTGTATACGGAGTGCAAACGACGATTGAGAATTTTTATTTTAGTTTTCTTTTATCGATACCGACGTTTGGACCACGTCGAGGTTGACTTCTATCGTAATCCCTAACTAATATTATATATATTTTGTAATATAAGTCACAGACACTAGTAAAATTTTTTATGCTTTATTTTTAAAAAGTCAAAGCTTTTTTACTTATAAATTTATCATATTTTTAATAGTTCTATTGTAAAATAATTAGTTTAACACTAGCAGCCATGTACGTTATATCATTTTAGATTTTTGTACATGTGCATTTTATAAAATCACATAAAAATAAAATCTGTAAACGCGACCGACTTTTGATGGCTCGATTCCCATTCAGAGAAATGAGTTAATATTTATTAATAGTTTCATATCTTCGCTCTGTTAACAAGGCAAAGCGCAGCGATAAGTTCTGTCACTCAATACGCTAAAAATACGGTGAAAAATTGAAAAGGAGTGTCTTAACACTAGGTTCGCTCTACCCAAATCGTTAAGAATATTATTATGTATAATAATATCCAAAATATTTGAAACGACGTTTCCAGCTTCCATTTCATACATCCAAATATTAGGTACATGTCTGAGTCTAGGGAATAGTTGGGATGAGGGAGGTAAAATAATTGCTTTCTACAACTATGTGTGCCATGTGCTATGTTACACACTGTTTTAAGTTACCACATGAATCATATGCGGTATAACTTTAGATAGATCGACTCGAGGACTTTTTAAATGGGTTTAGGAGATATAGTGTGAAAACAGTTTGTACTGGCTTATTCGCATTGAAATATGGTTTTGGTTTTATTGGATTTGTGTATTATATGTAAATAAAATATTGTAATATATATAAGGCCAGTCGTGGCGCAAGCTGTGAGTGTAAACGTGACTGGTTGTGGGTTCGTTTCCACTAGAGAAAATGAAATATTTATTTCAATTTATGTTTTCGAGTTTCGCCACTCAATACGCAATGCCTCCAAAATTCGGCGTCAAGTGGGCAACGGAGTACTTTAACAATAGGTTCCCTCTGTCTACTTGCTGTGTGCGGAATACAGCGTGAAGCTGATTTGATTTGATATTAAATAGATTATTTTCTTTCTTATATGTTTATTCGTTTGAATTTTTTTGATTTAGTGTAACAAAAGTAACATATAAACTTCTTGTTCTACCATAGTGGCCGAGAGGGGGAGAACTTAGGTACCTACTGTCAATACGGAGTGTATGTCTTCCACTTGCTACCCGAATAATACGGCAAAATTTGATGCAAATTAAAAAGGTAAAAGCATATATCAAAATATAATCAACTAATTTATTATTTTTAGAAACATTTTTGGGTATTATTAAAGCTTTTACAAGTATTTTTGTTCATAAATAAAAAAGTTAATTGGGTGTATTTTCGTATAATGCGGATACCGTGTCAGGTGAACTTCACACTTAATGCTAGAAAGTTTTAATGCACAGTGTTCGTACCTACGTGTAGGTAGCCTCACGTATCTACAACAAAATAAATATGTGGATTATTTAAAAAAGGCCGTACGGTCTTATACAAGGAAAGTTTAAGTGATCTTTCACTTTATTATAACCAAATATAAAAGAGTGAAATGTCACATATCACATATAACTTATGTTACATTTTATGATTTTACCAATAGTTACATATTTCATTTTTATATAAAAAAAAATATATGAAAATCTTGTATATAGCGGCGGAAAGAAGCTAGTGTCAAAAAAAAACGATAAATTTCGACCTATAGATTCTATAGATTCGATTGGATCGATCGACTTTGAACCCACATACATCGAGCTAACAACTACTACCCATTTGAGCCATGACGGCGTCAAATTATTATTGAGCCTATTAATATAAAATGCTTATTCACAGCTAGTGTTTATTAATTAATTTTCGCGATCGTTCATAAAGCACAAAGTGATTAACCTTTGACGCCAATAACTCGTAAGAATGAATTAAGCACCTACCGAGTAAAACTTGGAACATCATTAGATAACGGTAAGACTCGATAGAAAATGCTTACTTTAACACTGTAGTGTCGAAAATTATACATAGTTATATTAAGAATCCTTAATTCTTTCATAAAAAAATAAAACTAGCTTCACGCTGTATCCCGTACACAGCAGGGTAGATAGAGGAAACCCAGTGTTAAGACACTCCGTTCTCTACTTTTCGCCGAATTCTGGAGGTATTGCAAAGAGCGAAAGCGCGAAGAAATGAAGACATAAATTTAAATAAATATATAATTTCCTCAATAGGACGTCAAACCCACAACCAGTTTCGTTTACAATCTATACAGTATACGTTGTGCCCCTACGCCAGTCGTGGCGTAAAGCCCTCTTTCATATTATATAAAAATTAAATTAAATAGATTCTTACGTGTGACAAAATTATCAAATGTGATATGTTCTAGCTAATTCAAACAAAAAAAAACACTCAGCTATTTTCAAAAATATATATATATCATTAATGCACTCACAAAAAACGTAATAGAGAACATGCGTCGACAACGCAGCCATATATCAGTAGGGCGTTGATTCATTGGCAAATAAAAGTCTACGCCACAGGAGGCGTCGCGACAAAAATAATTTCATACACACAAACATTTTTCCGATCCATTTGAAACACGTTCAACCGTTTGAGAGCTGTAATCTACTAAAAACAATGTCTTTCACGTGGAAACCTATCAATATGCTTCCAAATAAGTCATGAAATGGCCGTTATGCCATAAATCCATAGATTTTCTTGTAAAAGTTCTCTACATAATATCAATATGTCTGTTTGGTGGAACGCGCTAATTTTAGGATTTTTTTATTATTTAAACAATAGAAGATAGAGTCATGCTTACTATTAATTTCTCTTTTTTACTTAAAATTGAAAAAATATGTAAAATTTTAAAAAAATACATATGTAATATTACGTTTCTTCTAATATGCAGATAATACAATAAGAGAGACTTATTATATTCTTTATTTAATGCATATATGTTGTTCCCTCATAACATATCTACGTAACTATTGCATGCTAGCATTCGTTTTTGTAAATAGCGTAGACAATTTCTACCAATCTAAACCAAAGCGCGACGTTCTGTTCGACCAAACAACACGTAATAACTCAGCAATACACGGTCGAAGTCCTTCTAGACTAGAGGCACTTATAGGAAATATAGTAGATATATGCATATAAATATCATTTTGAAAATATCAACTGTTAAAATTTCTTACTTGTCCCATAAATATTACACTGTCGACTGTACGGATGGTAGTTGTGGATTCGATTCTCATTTTGAAGATTTTTATTTTTTATTGTTCATTGGCTAGACAAAATTATGAAAAAAAAATCTATATAATGTAGGGTAATATAATTCATCACTACTAAATCTATTAGAAATACAACAAACACAACTATTAAATATTAAAAAAAATTTTTTTTGACATTTTATATAGCAAAATTTACGAAAACGAACATAGAGAATGTTTCTGTAAATTATAATATGGATATTTTGTTAATTCTCATCGTTCCCATATCTTAAAAGGGAGTAAAGCCTAAACGACTCTCGTACTGCCCCTGTCTCTACCACGCAAGGAGGGACTGATAGTGTCAAAAAAAGATAAAAATAATATTTATTGCTCCTTTGCAAGTCCTCCCTCTTTCCATATTTTTATTTATCTGTGATTTATCGAAATCACATAGAAACATGCTAAAAGTCCCCACAAAAATAAAAATTTTGAATTTTGCGTAGCATCGACACTACAAAGATGATGCGGTGAAGAAGTCATAACAATTATAGTACACCATGTATAACTAAGGAAATATAACATATATATTTTTTATATTTAGTAAGTTCACACTGTATCCCACAGCGAGGCTAAGGGATCCTGGGAACCTAGTATCAAGACACTCCGTTCCCATTAGGACACGTCCGTTCCCCGACATTCCACCGAATTCGAGTTAGGTTAATCAGAAATTTTGATATCCTCGAGTGGGAATTAAACCCATAACCTTTCATGTTTATAGTTGCACACTCATGTCCTGCCTCGACTTGTCTCATATATCATCATAGTTTCACTCAAATAATAAAAGAAAATAACCACATTTATGTAGCTTGAACACCTGCAGCTACATTCCTATTAACTATTTGGAACGTACAACAACAAAAGTTTCAAATATAATTCTTAATATTTTTACCTAGAAATGTGGTAATTTCCATTTAACAAAGTATTTTTTGTAGTAAATATAATTCTCTTAGAAGTTAATGAATGTTAAAAGGCAGTAAATACATTTTTTCATTAATAACTGTTAACATTTTCATACTTTGTAAGGCAATTACGAATTTTCAAACATTTATTATACAGAAAAATCTGTAAATTTCATCTTATGCCTGCATTCACATCTTAAATTCTGAATAAGAAAGAAAACAGATCATACAAAATATAAGCGAAGACGTTGAGTAGGTACATTAAAATCACATTAGTAAGAACATCTAAGGGGCCAACGATTTATCTCTGGAGGTACAAAAATAAATTAAAACAATTTTTTTTGGGACTCTTTATCTCATTTGGGTGGTGGAAAAATTAAATCATTTGGAAATTGTGATAAAATAGTAGAGTGCATTTACAAATTACTTGCTCAGCAGATATTAAGAGAGATAGTACGTAAATATATTTTAACATGTATAAAGCTGTTTACTACATAACACTACCTACTTTAAATTTCAACATATAAAATGCAAAAAACTAATATAATTGCCGTATTTTTGTATGTTTGTATTGTTTAAAAATGTAGCTTTATATAAGGTATTAATTACCTTATATAAATTATAAGTACACAGCGAAACACGAACTTAGAAAACCAAATAAGTAAATAACTATCTTTCATACTAAATCTATCAATAGACCTTCACAACGACAAATTAATAGGAAAGTGCTGTGAATTCATCGATCAATTCTCACATAATACATTTTTACGGGCCATAAACATATTATCACCTCATCAGCCCCACTACGGAGTACGGTGACCAGCCGACCGCACGCTCGCAGACAGCCCCGCAATTTGCCTCAGCAAGGCACGTTTATTATTAGAAGTCCTGATTTATGTCCTGCCCCCGTAATGAAGTGTCTCCACACTACAAACGTGCGCATCGCAGTATTTCACCACTACCGATTAGACCGATATGGAATGTTGAAATTCTAAACTAACTAAAAACATAGGTATATCTGTATTTGTATTTCTTTATGTTTGTTGTAGCGTAAATTATTTTATAGTTGGCAAAAATAATTCTAAATATTTTAAGTAAACAGGAAAAATTCTTCGAAAGATATTCTAGGCGTTTGATGTTTTTTTTTTAATTTAAAATTTTATAATTATAGAATAATATTTGGAATAGCGTAGCTGTTAGTACAACAAAATCAATGGATTTAAGATACGAGATGATCGCTTTTAACAAAGCTTTAAGTTAGTTTAGATTCAGAATGAAAAAATATTTCAAAAGTTTCATAATGGAATTATTATGAGTAATTACAATTTATTTCTTTATTTCGAATAAAATACATAGAAACGCAAATATGTACTTAAAGAAACATACAGACCCTATAGAAAAAAAAATACATTTATTCAGAAGCGTTCTTACTTAACTGAATAATCTGAGAAAGCAATGTTAAATAATTTTATCAGTATTGAATATCCGAATTTATTAGCTATAAGTGTTATTCCTCATATGCAAAAAATCTGTATAGTTAAACTGAGACTTAGGTCCGTTTATAAATCGATCTCAACTCTGAAAACGATCTCAAGATGGATCCTACAGTTGAGAGCGGTTTCTAAAAACCTTACCGGTTTGAAGAGTGCTTTAGAGGACTGCGTCTAGTTTACCAATATAAACTTATCGTAACAATATAATAATTGCCATAGTTCACATATTCAAGTTGTATGGGTAATCAAATTTTAATGGGCAAACGAGGATATTTACAAATTAGTTACCCGCATAAGCTACTTTAATTAAAAAATGAAAATACAAATAGGTAAATTTACAATTAATGCTAATGTCTTTTTTATATAAGGAAACATAATTATATGCACGTATAACGTAGTAAATTTGAAGTTTTCTATTTCCCACCAATGTCTAGACATTGCTTTTTAGAGTAACGGAAACCAATGTTGAACTTTTCTTTCGCTCCAAATCAGAATTTTTTAATATATGTTATTACATACATACAGAATAATTTATTATGTCGTGGGTCTTCTTGGGTTAATTTTAATATAATTTACATATACTTTTCCAAGCGAAAATTATAAAGACTAACGTTACGAAAGATAATTTTTTAAATAAACGAGATGACCACATTGTAACATTCACAGCATCCTAATGAGACTGTCCGTGTATATGTTCATAACTCGGCTGGATGCCAAATTGAAATTAAGCACACCTCATACTGTAAATTCAAGTAGAAGCTAAACAAAATAAACTTAAAAGTCAAACATTATTGAATCTTATACACTATTTTTATTTCCTTACATAAATATAATAAAAACAGTACCGGGCGTTGAATGTAAACGTCTACAGTTTACTAGCAGAATATACATAAATTTCTTCAGATATACGTACAGAATGCTTTTTAATTGTTTTTCTTAAGAGTATTGGAACAGAGAAAATCTAATAGTGTGATAATTTTAATTTGCTTTTTAGTTTTCGCCTAGTTTATAAATATTACGTGCTACGAACTATTAACAGGTTCGAATCCCGTTTGGGGGATTGAATTAATTCGTCTCCACACTCTGGTAAAAAAGGGCAACATCGAGTTCTGACACTGATAGCAATGTCTCGAAAATTACACAAACGCAACTTCCCAACTGCATCACAATGGTATCAATAATTAATTTACAAGACGCTTACTTAACTTCTGCTGCTTACTACATTTTTCTATATTAAATATACATATTGATAAATTTCAATATACAAAAAATATAATATAAACATATTATATAAAGTATTAAACTCGGCGGAAAGTGGGAAACGGAGTGTTTTAACACTAGGTTCCCTCTGCCTACCTTGATGTATGCGGGATACAGCGTGAAGCTGATTTAATTTTTTTTACAAAGTATTAAAAAAATATACCTGTAAACTCAATAATCACGGAAACGCTTTTACCGCTGAAACCAAAAACGCCATATTTAATACTCAATTTATTTTCCAACTAAGCTGCCTTAATAGAACGGGCACAAGTTAAGATGGGAACCAGCACGTCCATCTTAACGCGGAGAGTAAATGGAAGCGAACCGTATAAATCCAATTAGTTTAAGATCTCATTAAATCAATTCATTTCTCGGACAGTAATATATAGATGCACTTCTGTCTTTGTTTTCAGTGGCTGCTATCCAAACTATTTGTTATTTTTGATCGCGCCCGTACAACAAGGAGTCTCTTAAGAATGGCATCGTTTTGGTACAAATGTTTACTTTATAATGATTTATGATTGAATTTAAACATGTTCAGTTTGTAAGTCATTGGTCTTGATATACTTCGGTCTTTTCTTTTGTTGTTATTTTAATATTTTTATATAATCGATGATGAACCGTACTCTACCTAATTCTACCGTAGGGCGGTCAGGTGACTGATCCTCTTATTTTCTAACTTGTCTAAGTAAAAATAACGGCTTTATGTTATATACCAACCCTTAATAGCATAAAATTTCAAATTTTATAGTTTATTTTAATTTTCTTGTATGTGTTATCTACACTGCGTTTCTGATCGTATATCGTTCATGTGATCACTGATGTTGGGTCTACAATTATTAACTTTGTAACTATACCTTAGATCTAAGACTTATTGTAAATCTGTTTTGTGATCCTTTTGATTCTAAATAAAAAAAAAAATGAAGACAGCCCCATCGTAGGCAGGGACTCCTATATCA
Organism: Heliconius erato x Heliconius himera; assembly: GCA_013421005.1. Classification (NCBI taxonomy): domain Eukaryota; kingdom Metazoa; phylum Arthropoda; class Insecta; order Lepidoptera; family Nymphalidae; genus Heliconius; species Heliconius erato x Heliconius himera. The sequence goes on along the minus strand of JAATLQ010037241.1, from coordinate 29,662 downwards.
TATCCTAGTTTTAACTTGTAGCTTTGTAAGCGTATTCAAATACCAAACCATAGATTCAGTAGGTTACAACGAAATGATCAATGTGATGTAGTATAACACAAATTACATCACACTTTTAGACAAAGGTGTGGCACCTTCGTTTATAAATGAAGTATTCGACAGAAAAGTTTTCAATTTGAACCAGTAGCCTCTGAAATTAGCACGTTCAAGCAAATATGTTTTACAACTATATAATATTACTAGCTTCGCCCGCTTATTAGGAGTGAATTCTAAAAAAAACACGAAACAAAATATTTTTAACAGTCTGAATTTAAATTTTTATAAAAATCGGTGGCAATTTAAAGATTTTTCCATATAAACTTTCAACCCCTTATTTGAACTCTTGGGGGGTGAATTCTTAAAAACCATGAAACACGTGTTCAATGAAATATTTTTAAGAGTCTGAATTTCAAATTTTATAAAAATCGGTACAGATTAAAAAAAATCCATACAAACTTTCAACCACTATCTCATCCCTTTAGGGTTAAAATTTTTCAAATTCCCTTCTTAGTGGATGTCCAGAATATGAAAATAAACATCTGCCCAAATTTCACGTTTCTACCATCAGCGGTTACGGCTCTGCGTGCGTCTTACCTCAGTCAGTAAGCACAAGTCCTTTTATATATATAGATTATGGATTTTAGAGGTATAGATTATTAGTATTATTCTTTATGATATTGTGTGTTAGGTGGTGGACCCCACTGCTGTGCTTTGTCCTATTAGCAGACAGCTGAAAAATAAATATGTATTTTTTTAAATGCAGCTAAAATAAATATAAATATGTATTTTATTAATAATAGTAATAAGTTAAATATGCATAAAATTATTAATTAATTTCGTATTATTTATGTTTTGACAATCCAAAATCATTTACCAATATGACTAAATATTTTACTATTACAAAAGACCGCATTCCTTTAATATACGAAGTTAATAAGAATAGATTTCATAAAAGTCTATACACTAGTATAATACAAGTATAAAATATTTGAATCACATTAACTATTTGTTTTGAACTAACACATTTTCTACTATCAAGATTAAGAATTTGAAAGTAAAGAGCAGGAGTCCCTGACCTCACTAATAGAGCAGTCGTATAAATGTTAATATATCTACATAGAAATACATTTTCAGTTGATTGTGGATCCAATACAAAGACCGCTGGTCATTGGAGAAGCAATAAATTAGAGGGAGAGCTGCGAGCCAGGATATACACCCCGGGTTTATCCTCACTCAGGCGTTACACCTAATCCAGAAAGCCTTATTATGCTACCCTTAATACAACGTTCAAGACTACTTGAAAATTTTCTCAGGATATAAACGGTTTTGTTTTGGGCGTTTTTTTTTTGGGAATTCTTTAGTGCAGTTTCTGTGCTTGTTTAAAATTCTTTAAACTTTGTGTTTTGTGTAAGTTAACATGGAGGTTTATATTAGGTAGTTAGGTTTTATTTTAATAAAGTAAAGTTTTTATTTTTTTAGTTTTCACATTGTATTTTGCTTGTAGCAGGTACTTAAAGGAAACCTAATGCTAAGATACTCCACTCTTCACTTTTCGCAGAATTCTGGAGGCATTACGTTGAGTGGCAGTACCTACTCCACTTTGTTCCGATATCAAAGGGATTAAAAAGAAAATATAAAATATTTCATTTCCTCGAATGAGAATCAAACTCACAACCTGTCGCGTGTTCCGACTGTCCTCAAGGCCTCAAGTCTTTGGTAAAATTCATAAAATTATGCACGTTCCATTGAAATAGAATAAGGAAGTGTCTTCTGTATTTCATGCACTTGTCATTCTAAATAAATATTAATAGATATTCGCAGTAGTTGGTAATGTCCTGTCGAGTCAAGCGATTCTACTATCTACATACATCGACATTTGTCCCTCATTGCTAGTTCCTCGAACCACTCGCCTACCAATTTCTCCAATTTAAATTGTCTATGAGCGCCGCTCGACTGAAGTCAGCCGGCGCATTCCGCGGTTATCGCGGCCGCTGTCCACCGCGGGACAGGGACGGAGATAGCGGAGAGAAATAGGCGTGACAGGGACGCGCTCGCACGCAACCCGCGCCCGTTTTTTTTAAATAATCGAGCCAGGAATGACGATAGGCACCCAGTAATTTGAAGCATTTTATCGTGCTGGCAACCCTGGCACGAACGGTGGCCGTTTAATTTGTTTCCTTGTGACTCATTTCTAAAATGTCCAGATAATGAATTTTATTGATTTTAAGCAAATGCAACCAAGAACCGTTAGCGTATCTAGAGATATTTCCTGGGAGGAGGGGGGAGGTGCTCCTTTACCATACAGAACAGATATGTTCGTGTACACGTCATATTTTTTTATTTTTCGGGGCAATTTTTTTATTAGTAAATTTTCTGGGGTGGACACCAGACTATTCTGGGGTGGGCACGGTCCACCCAAGGCCCAGCAACGTTGTGCTCGATTGATAATTTCAATCGGAAACTTACATCTGGAGCCGGAATCAATAAAGATATGGGAAGTCATTTGGCTGGTGGCGTGCAGTTAATTCCGCGTTCAATTAGCGCGCAACAAACGCCGCTCCTAATTTGAGCAGAAGCTATAATTACGCCCCGTGGCCGTGCGATTGGACGACGCGCCTTCCTTTATTTGCGCGTCCCGTTCGCTTCCTAATCTATGCAGCCAGTCTATCTTTAAAGTGAGGCCCGCGAGAGTGTGGCGACATCCTTTATCGCGGGTCGCGCTTCTGTTTTTGCTTGTTTTGTTTTGTTTCGCTCTGTTTTGAAACTGCGGAGCCATATTGCGCCTATAAATTATTAGTCAGAGAGATTTGTTTCCATAGTTCTGCGGCTGCAATACATCACCGTTCGCCGGATGTTAGTTTATGTTGACGCTCGCTTTGTGTTGGCGATTTCGTGCTTGTCACGCTGGACTGACGTGACAATTTCAGCTTTTATATCTCATCGATCGTACATTTTGATGGCATAACTATATATTAAATTAACTCTCAACTAAATCTAGCGCGTGACAGCTTTGCCATTTATGTTTTAGATGTTTTGAATGTAGAACAAAAAATAAATATTTATAGCTTTGTTTATAATAAATTAATAAAAATTATTATTATATTACAATTTCTATATAGCCATAGACGTATTTCTAAATATTTATATTATTTTGTAATATCTATCCGTTTGTAAATTTATCTAAAACAAAAGCAACAATTGCTACATTAAATATAACACTTACACAGATTGTATGTTATTGATAACTCCTTTACTCTCATAAAATCTCACCATCTTTTACTGCTTGGCAAAAACCTCCACTTCATCCTAAACGATTTCACTCAAACATCTATATAGAGCTGCGAAGTTCACCGCGACGTACAAAAAAAAACTAGTTGACAGCTAACACATGTCCCAAGATCTCGTATTTATTGCACAATATGTTTGTACTTCTAGTTCATTAGCTAATTTATAGTCAAATTTATAAATTAAATGACCCAGGAAGAATAAAACAGAGTAAGATTTACGACTTCCACAGTAATGTTTTATCCAAACGTTTTTAGTGTTATCTCAGTAAACATTCATTAAAACCCATTTTTAGAAGCAGATACCGAAATGATATATGAAAAAATACTATAGAAAGAATTTAATTTAAAAATATAATCTACAAAATCCATCATTTTTATGTTTGTTGTGTGTAGTTTAGCAGCTCTCGGTTTATCCGTCGTCGGCCCGACTGCGTAATACTTTACGGTATGGGACGAGACAATAATGGCTTGCTCATAACATCACTCGTGCTCGCCTCAAGAGGAGGATCTGGCTAAAACTACATACATATTTTCATTGCATAATCAAATAAATGAATATTATAGGATGTCTTGTGGTTTTCATATTGTTTGTATGTTTGTTTAATTATATAATACGATTTTTGATAGAAATGTTTATATTTTAATATTATCTATTTATTATGTTATGTTGTCTATTATCACCATCATCGTTATCATCATCACCAATACGTTAGTTACTCTGTTATGGTGAATTTACGAGTAATAAAAAAATACAATCAATCACATAATTTTTTTTATTTATAGGTGCTTGCTTCTAAGCAATTTTTAAACATTAAATAATTTTTTATTAACTTAATAATAAATTCAATATTAATAACAAAAACTTACTTTATATTCACTAAGCGATTCCAGATTATATGATAAATATAATATCCATCGCTCATTCAGTTTCAAATTTACATAGAATGATGCGCTTGCGCCTAATTAGACAGCGTATTCCAAACATAAATAATAGCTGACTTTATGTCAGTCGTCATGCGGCTGTCGACGAAGATAGACGTAACGTTTGTTTCTTTATTATTGCATTTATGTTATTTAAGACTGATTCTCACGGATGGATTGAATCTAGGAAGTTTCGAGCGCGGATTTGTTCTATAGACTACTAGGGTAGACTCTATATTGCCAAATGTCAGGCGACTGCCTACAACAATAGATTACTTTGTCAGCATCAAATGTCAGTATACTCTATTTAATATACTGCATTAACTTACTGAATTAACTTTGAATTGAACGGTAGGGACTCTCTACTAGAGAGCATATTGATAATTTAATATGCTAAAAAATATTTAAATACAATATTGCTGCTTTTATGAACAGTTTATTTTAAAATAGCTTGTGTTAACCATATATTGCATATTTTCTTAAGAAATTATTATAAAATACAATAGTTATTTTTTAATAATTTTAAAACTTAAACTTAAAGTTTCACCAGTTTGCTGCTTTTCGACGTTTTAACATCGTTTAGTGCTATTGTACTGACTGCGACAAATTAGCCATTGCATGACTCAAGTCCACAAATTTTATTAAATGTCAAAGCAATTCACACTTCAATTAGTTAAAATGAAACAGTATAAACTAACTGCAATCGTAGTAACCATCTAAGATAAACTCTCAACGAGAAATAATTAAATTATTTCTATTAAATGTCAATAGTAGTTCCGCAGATATCAATCATTTAACAAAAGAGCAGATTTGATTGTTTAGTTCAGACGAAAAGATTTATTCATACAAATGCCTTATAAATCTTTATATTTCTCAATAAAAACAAAATAGGACTCTATATAATAAGTCAATAAGAACTTTTTTTATAATTACTTTGTAAGTGGAATCGGATAGATCATGATATAGATAGGTACTGCTTGAACGCCATTAGGTATAGATAGGCACGCCATTTCCATGGCCAGTCCTCAGACAAGGTTTTGGGCATAGACATCAGAAATTAGCCAAGTGCGAGTCGGACTATGTATTCATTTATAATACCTTCATTATGACCACTGCGAAAGAAGTCGATGTATTAGTGTGTTCTTTTTTACATAAAAAAATTAATCATAACTATTCAAAGTAAACGTCAAAAAATAGGATAAATACTATTATTAAATGCTGAAGCTAAAAGAATCCGCGGGAGAACAATCAATTTAACACGAAGATATCTCTGACTGTATACGGAATAAAACTTGAAACAAAAAGTACTATAAATTTATATTTCTATTCCTTCGCTCTGGTGTCGAGGCAAAGCGCGGCGTTGAGTTCTGCCACGGCTGCCACTGCTTTCGGCAGAAAGTGGCGAACGACGTGTCTTAACACTAGGTTCCCTCTGCCTACCCTGCTCTGTGCGGGATACAGCGCGAAGCTGATTTATTTTATTTTTTAAATAGTACTAAAAATCAAAGAAAAAAATCCGAATACCTTTAGGCAAGAAAAGTTTCAACTTGTGCTTAACACTAAACAAAATCTAAATCTCAAGAACATTATAACATAGAAAGTAAATGAAACATTAATAGATTACTTCACTTCACATGTCGGTATATACCTACATATTTATGCTTAGGTAGAGTAGTGAACAATTTTAGCTGTGGTATAATTAATTGGCCAGTCCTATGTGATAGTTAGATTTATGTGCGAGGGCTTACGGCCGCGGCCAAAGAAATGCTATCAACGTTTATAAATATGCCCGATGTTCTGTTGCTACTTCCTGTAAATATTAATTAATTAAATTAAATCAATAAACAGTAGGTAAGGCAGAGGGAACCTAGTGTTAAGTTTGTTACCCACTTTCCACTGAGTTCTGGAGGCATTGAGTGTTGAGTGGCGGAACTCAACGCTGCGCTTTGCCTCGATACCAGAGCGAGAAATGGGAATATAAATTTAAGTAAATATTTCATCTCCTCGAGTGGGGATCAAACCCACAACCAGTCGGTTTTACAGTCACACTTTGTGCCTATGCGAGGCAAAGCCTCGACACCAGAGCGAAGAAATGGAAATGGTAACTCAACGCCGCGAAGAAATGGAAACTCAACGCCGCGCCAAAGCGCGGGTTCTGCCACTGAACACGCAATGCCTCCAAAAATTCGGCAGAAAGTGGGGAACGGAGTGTCTTAACATTAGGTTCCCTCTGCCTACCCTGCTGTGTGCGGGATACAGCGTGAAGCTAATTTATAAGAATTAAGGTTAACATAAATAGATATAGAGTCTTCAGAGCAATGTTAGTCGTAATTGTTTGCAGTGATACCTAGATAGATAGCATGGCCTCTAATAAACTGGTTAGAAATAGACCGCGCTTGGATATTTTTAGCATTGCCTAGTTATAAGCTATAATTCAACAAAAAATAAATATTATATGAAATAAGTAACTTATTAATATAATAATGAAGCAATTATTGGTCTAGTTATATTAATAAAATATATATTTTATATTAAGCTTTAGATTGACATGCGCTGTTCTAGTACTTGCTCAGTAGAGCATATTGAATTAATTACATATACTTTTTAATGTATTACCTATGCTGTTTATTAAATGTTATACCTGGCCTTCCGTTAAAGGAGCTAGATTTATCGTTTAATTAAATTACCTTATTAAAGGAGAATTGTGTTAAGACACTCCGAGTGGGGAGTGGCGGAACTCAACGCTGCCTTTTGCCTCAACACTAGAGGGTTCAAATTTCACAGTTGCAGTATAGAAATATTTTGTTGTTTCAAAAATGTACCAAAATTTTTTTATTTATTTAATGAACATTCAAATAAATTGCGGCGTTGAGTTCTGCCACTCAACACGCAGAAAGTGGAGAATGGATTGTCTTAACACAGGGTTCCCTCTGCCTGCTTCAGCTTCACGCTGTATTCCGCACACTGCCAGGGTAGGCAGGGGGAACCTAGTGTTAAGACACTCCGTTCTCCACAAGCAAAATACAATAAGGTTAATACCTACTACCTACCTCAAAAATATATTAACTACTTATATCTACAATAAAAAAAAATTATAAGCAAATTAATTTCTGCTATGAATACAAAGAAATGATTCAATGGACTGCTATAAGAACTTTTAATAAGCAAGTGTCAGGAGAGTAATTTTTTATCATTCGCATTTCACACGCTTCTAAGAAGCATACCTATCGTATAAAAATAACAAATACATTTTTTTATATAAATTTTACGCAGTTTACTATTATAAAATGTCTAAACATTTAAAAATTTTAAATATGAAAATACCAAATAAATGCTACTTATAAAAGTAAGTATAGGTCGGTTCAGCATAAGGGTATTCAGTTCATTTCTTTAGTATCTACTATAAATGTTGTATATCTAAATAAATATTGTGTGTGAATATTATCGATTGATAAACATTATTGTATGGTAAGTTATTGAGGCCAGACGTGGCGCAGCGGCACGAAATGTGACTAAAAAAACCGACTGGTTGTGGGTTCGATCCTCACACGAGAAGATGAAATATTTACTTAAATTTATATTTCCATTTTCTTCGTTCTGGTGTCGAAGTTAAGCGCTGCGTTGAGTTCTGCCACTCAACACACAATGCCTCCAGAATTCGGCAGAAAGTTTGCAACGGAGTGTCTTAACACTAAGTTCCCTCTGCCTACCCTGATGTGAGCGGGATACAGCGTGAAGCTGATTTGATTTGAAGTTATGATATATATCTATATTAATTTTCTTTTTGTAAGTTCTCCAAATCTTAAAACTATTAACAATCTTTCATCTTCTAAAAGTTTTACTCGATATTTTTTAAACCAGCGTTATTCCAAATTAAGAACCGGCGACTACACACAAATTTAATTAACGCTATAATTAAAAAAAATCATTCAATTACTTCGTAACGGTTAGCGTTGTGCATAAAGGAAGCCGTCCAGTTTTTTTTACTATTTTTATTAAAGATATTCAAATTATAAATGCATTGCTTTCCACTTCAGCGCCTCTCTCTAGGAATACGGAAGTTAAAAGTTTAAAAATAAGTTTTTAGATGCTATTAGAACGCTCGATGCCTGTCTTGTTTCTTGAATACGGCCATATTTTCTAAACAAAATGAATTAAAAAAAAATTAAGTCAGCTTCACGCTGTATCCCGCACACAGCAGGGTAGGCAGAGGGAACCTAGTGTTAAGACACTGCGTTCCCCACTTTCTGCCGAATTCTGGAGGCATTGCGTGTTAAGTGGCAGAACTCAACGCCGCGCTTAACCTCGACACCAGAGCGAAGAAATGGAAATATAAATTTACGTAAACATTTCATTTCCTCGAGTGGGGATCGAACCCACAACCAGTCGGTTTTACAGTCACACTTCCTGCCGCTGCACCACGACCTCTCTAAACAAAATAGTAACAGTAATATGAAATAATAAAAACACACCAAGACCACCTATATTAATAAATTGTAGAAAAAGAACGTTCTATAAGCGCTTGGTAATGTGGTAACTATATCCGCACCTTGCCGCACAAAAAATGTGAACAATTAAGATAACATAATAAAATAACGCAAGAGCCATTTGTCAGTCAGTATAAACTGCACATTAAAACTATACAGCGAAAGATTAAGTTGAAATGAGACATGCTATCACTAATGTCGTTTGATGGGAGGCAATGTCAGACATTCCGCGGCGGGTTTCTTCGTGCCTATCCATTTTCATGGAATCGTCGTGCGTTTTTCCAACACCTTTCAATTGAATATATCGAATTCTAGAAAGCGACGCCTGTTTTTTCTCTTTTTGGTTGTTTTTTTTTAATTGGTTATGGTATTTTAAAAGTGAGGTTTCATTTCCAATTATATAATTGCGAACGGAAGGAACTATGATTGACGTAAGGCAGACAGATTAAAAAAGCAACCCAATTATCTACGCTGCTGTAATCGTGTAAGTATATTGGTTAAGTGGTTTAAAATTATTATATTTTTATTGCATTTATCAGTAAACAGTGTAAGAAATAGAAGTACAAGACTTAGTCGACTTTATGGTGTTGCAATAATTAACTGTAAATTTGATATTTTTCAAGTTAAGCATTTTTTTTTTAATTTTGATGTAATGGTATAGCTTAATATTGGAATTTTGAACCTTAACAGGGTAGGCGGAGGGAACCTAGTGTTAAGACACCCTATTCCCAACTTTCCGCCGAGTTCTGGAGGCATTGCGTGTTGAGTGGCGGAACTCAACACCACTTTGCCTCGACACCAGAGCGAAGAAATGAAAATGTAAATGTAAGTAAATCTTTTATCTCCTCGACTGGAATCGAACCCACAACCAGTCGATTTTACAGTCACACTTCTGCGCCACGACTGGCCTAAAACTTTAAATGGATAATTAATGTATCTGATTAAATAAACAACAGAACTAACAAACACAAGATCAACAGAAATCTCATATCGTAGTACAAACTTAAAAATTTCAGCAACGCTACTGCAAGTTACCCACAAATGGAATAAAGTAAAGACATAAATAAGAAGAGGTTTGTGGTGAGCGCTATAACGAGACGAGGCGAACTAGGAATTCTTGGAAGTTGAGAATTCTTCAAGTTTTGAGAGAACTTCAAGGTGCGGTTGCACTCAGACTTACGAGCGTATTCAATTAAAGATATACATACTTGATGCCGGTTCACTTTTCTGCGTATATTATAGAATTAAACCTTTATACAGCCAGTTAGTTGCTTTGTTTGTTTGAATTTATAATGTGAGAAGTATATATATGCTGGGTTATTGAAATTTTCTATACAATTAGTTTTATTATTACAGCTTGTGACTAAAAGTTTTACCATGTGTCGGAACGTAATTTACATATTTTATTACATATCTACGTTGTATCCCGTACACAGCAGGGTAGGCAGAGGGAACCTAGTGTTAAAACACTCCGTTCCCCACTATATATTTAAAGGATAATGATAAATAATTTTTCTAAGCATTACTCATATTTTTAAAGAATCCCAGAAGAAAAAGGGATCCCTTAATATTTTTTTCAATTTCTTTTTACCTCTACTTTGTGCACTACCTACATTTTACTAAATAAAAAAACGCGCAAATCCACAGTTATACATACAAAGCAATACATAAATGTCAATACATTAATAATACAAATTACAATACTAGCAAAGTATCATTTTATAATTGTAATTTCCTAATGTTTTGTATAATAACAGTAATTTTGTAATAATCGTGATATAAGTTGCGTGTTTAAGAGTTAATAAGATAATAGTGGAGTGGAACAGTGTAAGTTCCGTTCCAGTTCCTTTGATACTCGATTCGTTTAGTATTCTATAGATAGTTGAGAATAAAGTTTAAACAGATTAAGATTTTCCTTGTTTAATTTTTATCTGTATTTACTTTTATTGTGCAGTATAATGGATAGAAATCGTTGCTCTGCGTACTTGGCGCGCTAATTAGCTAGTGCCGAAACTCTACGCCGCACTTTGTCATATCAGAGCAGAGAAATGAAAATGACTCATTTCCCGAATGCGGATTGAATCTATCTAGCCGCCTCGTTAGAACAAACATATGTTTAGGGATAATATTATCCCTAACATTTATGTCATTATATATATATATATATATATATATATATATATATATATATATATATATATATATATAATATCCAAAGTAACTTCCAATCTCACTTTTTGGAAAATCTATAAAATTTGAACGTAGTGGGATTTGAACTCGTGCCTCTTGGAAACCAAGCCAAGTACTCTGATCAACTAAGCCATACGTCTAAGTCGACATCATGAAATCATTTATACTCATCGGGCTATGTCAAAATCCTTATACGCTTGTTACAATTTATTTTTCTTTGCTAAGTGTGGAATTACACTTCAAAAGTGTAAAAAAAAGTTCCAATCTTGTTTTTACAAGTGTAGATTACTTTATAAGTTTGTATTAACATGAATCATAATCATAAGTACTTAAAATGGAAACATTGTAAGACAAAGACATGATTACCATGATTCATTAGGGCTCAATGCCTTAGAAATAAAATTAATGTATTACGCTTGTATTGCAAGTCTTAGCAAAATTGTAAACCTTTTATATGAAAAAATATGTTTTCAGCAATATATATATATATATATATAATATATATATAATATATATATATATATATATTTTTTAATTTAGATATAATTAGACAAGTACATGTTTAGAGTGCATCGTCTTAATTATTATTCTGCCTAATAAAATGCCGACTTTGCACTCCAAATAATAATATATGATGTATTTATCTATAAATTTATCTTTTATCTATCTATTTTTCAATAAATATATACCTATCTACGGAACTTATTTATAAATTCCGTAGATAGACATACTAAATTTATTGAAAATAAAGATAAATATTAAATAGATAACTGTCAGAATTAAAAAAAAACAATAAATCTGAATAGATATGATTCATCTATAAAATAGTTTAACCAATTGTAGTTATTTCACACATCCTTATATTATATACATAATATATTATGTAATATAAGTATAGCTATTATTGAGTTAACTTAGTTTGAAAGATTTGTGGGTGTTTATGGAGGCGTGAGAAATTTGAAATTTATGCGGCATATCTGAATAATTATTATATTATCAACTGAGGACTTCATTATTGATGAAAACTAGAGTTTTGTGGTTAATATCCAAAAGACATCTGATGACACCAGATGCTTGTAAGTTCGAATCCTGTTTAAGGAATGCTTATAATATGCTATATATATTCGTTCCTTTGGTATACTTGACAAAGTGATACGTTGTGTGCTGTAACTCTACATGCAGTGTCTTTTAATGGTTCTGTACTTCAAAAGGAAAAAAACAAATATAAATTGTACTTTCCCAATGGAAATAGTAGGTTACCTACCTCAATTAAAAACTATAATGAAATTGATACGGAACCTTCGGTGCGCTAATCCGACTCGCGCCTAGCCGCTTTCATATTCTATTATATTATATTTGAATAGTATTGTATTTTGTGTTATTCTATGCATAAATATAACAAACTCAATTCAATAAAGGCAACGTTACTACCTATATATAGTCTAGAAATGAATGCAGCAGAGTGCAACAATTTTTTGCATAATTTACTATAATGATGGAATTTTAAATATACAAACTATGAGAATCAGGGATTCGTGGCACAGATTCTTATATTTATGTTATTTAAATTTATTTATTTGTATTTTTACAGATAGTAAAAATTTATAATGAAAAATGTTTTTATTTAAATTAAATGTACTATGTATTTTCTATATTAAAAAAATATACCTTTGTCATCTATTTAAATAAAAACGCTTACTATAAAAAATTATACATTTCTAAGTTATTATTTTAATTAAAATAATAACTTAGAAAATTAATTAAGTTATAGATAACAGAACAGTATCTTTTACTCTGTTTTCAACTTAATCAAACTAAGTAAATCAAAGCTTTTTTAATGACATTTGCAAACAATAAGAAACTTTTAATAGTATATATCTAATAATATATCCAATAAAAGATAGAACCGTACATCTAATAACCGTTCAAGAACAATTATAAGGACAAACGGTACAATTTTCACACGATTTTTGGTTCCCACAAGCACAAAGGGCGACTAAAAGTGAATTGAGGAATCACCATGGCTCACGTAAGCCGTTTGGAGGTTAGTAGGCTCACCGAGACCGGTTTGTCACATGGCTGCAAGCACGTGCGGCCTCCAGAAACCACATAGCCATAATAAACCATATGTTTTTAATGAATCGGCTAGGATTCAAACGACGCGACAGTGATCAGGCGTAAGTATTTTTATATATATATTTTGGTAGAGAGATACTGATGTAGTTAGTATAAAATTTAGATAAGTTTAAATAATTATTTTAATACTTAGCAAAGAAGATTTTTTATTATTTTTTAATTGTTTCATTATTAGATATAAAAATATAATGTTATTGTAAAACCGAGTGACTGTAACTGTGTGACTGCAAAACCGACTGGTTGTGGGTTCGATCCCCACTCGAAGAGATGAAATATTTACTTAAATTTATATTTCCATTTCTTCGATCTGGTGTCGAGGAAAACGCGGCGTTGAGTTCTGCCACTCAACATGCAATGCCTCCAGAATTCGGCAGAAAGTGGGGAACGGAGTGTTTTAACACTAGATTACCTCTGCCTACCCTGCTGTGTGCGGGATATTGCGTGAAGCTGATCAGCAGCGTAAAAAAAAAAATATTTTATTGTAGTTTAAACTGTATTTAGATCAAGTAAAACAGAAGTAACTGGGTGGCACGCAAAGGGTGAGGCAACCCTCGCAAAGTTATCGCATTATTCAAGTAAACGCGACTCTTGAGTAATTTTGAAATATTACAATTTTCGAGCGCCACCATACTGCTTCGACAAACCAACTTTCTTATAATTTTAATGTTGTTACTTTTTATGAATTTTCGAAATACTGAAAAAAGTTGACAAGACTTAAAATACTATGTTACAAACTTAATATATTTATGAAAAACTATTTTAACGCTATACTTTCTAAGCTAAGTCTTTAAAAGCGAAGGATTCAAGAATATAAAAAATAAAATTTGTCAAAAAATTAATGTTAAGTATAGAATTGTTAAATATTTTTTTACCATAACACAAAAAGTCTTTTTTTAAATAAGTCCTTTTATTATTAACAAAATATAAACAGATGCTAATGTAAGAGCTTAAGTGAAACAGATATTTTGTCAGTAGCAATCAAAAATGCTATTACAATACAATATTTTACTTTAAAACAAAAGCTACCCAAAACATGTGCCGATAATTGAAGTAACAGTAACGAATCGCTCAAAAGAATTGCATAACTAAGAATTAGCAAAAAATGGCATATTGTAGTGCATTGTAATGTTAAATAGAGAAAAGATGCAAATGCCAAACCGTTATGTTTACAAATTTCTTTCAAAATTCCGTTAAGCCGTGAAAAAGTAGAGTCGTAAATGAAACAATGGAAGTATCCCGTTCCGTATTGCACAATATGACAAAGACAGGGACTCTATTCACCTGCGAGGGTAACAAATTAGTTAAACAATTATGCCGATATTTTGAAGAATTGTGGCCAGACTCACATTACACCTTGAGGTTATTTATGACTCTATTTGTGAGGTTCATTACAAAAGTTCGTTTCCGTGTTCTTTATCTAAAAATATTATCATTCGACACGAAAATTTACTGCTTTCGAGAATCGTATTAAAAAACGACACTGGTGTAGGTACTTTTTTAATCCTATTTTTAACAAAAGTATTGTTTAAACTAAAAGTATATTTTATTTTTTCATTATTCTTATAATAAAAAACGCTTTGTATAGAAGAAGAAAATAAATCGCGAACTCTACATACGAAATGTTATATCGTAAGTGGCAGAACTCAACGCCGCCCTTTGCCTCGACACCAGGGCGAAGAAATAGAAATATACATTTAAGTAAATAATTCATCTCCTCGAGTGAGGATCGAACCCACAACCAGTCGGTTTCACAGTCACACTTTGTGCCGCTGCGCCACGACCGGCCTCGTCTCTATCAAATCAATATAGTAATAATTGAATAATTAACATTATTTGTACGCGAAGCAAGTTATTGACCAGATGTGGTGGTTTTATGACGGCTAATAGGGTTTATGGGTTTTTTATTGACATTAATGTTCTCTTGACTCCGCCGTTTACGAGCGCCTCATTCATTATCGAACTGGGGTCAAAACATCTTTAAATCATATACAAAAATACGATGTAAGTTTAGTCAACGCATTTCGGTGCTTCCTTATGAATATTAAAATATATTGATATCTTTATGATGGAGATATATATTTTTTTGAATTTCCTCTATTTGTATGATTTAATGGAATGTTTATCATTTCACGCTGCTGCCCACTTTCAGCTGAATTCTGGAGGCATTGCGTCTTGAGTGGCGGAACTTAACGCCACGCTTTGCCTCGACATCAGAGCGAAATAATGAAAATATTAAATATTTGAATTCCTCGAATGCTAATCGAACCCACAACCTGTCGCGTTTACAGTCACCCGATAGCGCCACAACCGGCCTAATAACATATCATAATGCCTCTTTACTAATCTTAAATTCAAAACATAACCAATTTATTATTAAATTAGATTGATCTGAATCTTAAATCTGCTGATATTTAAAAGCATTATTTAAATAAGTTGATAATGTTGTAACAACAGAACACCAATGAGAATACAAACGACGCGTGCACCCACACTCTACAATTTATAGCCTATACGATAATTATGCGGATTTAAAGCCGAAGTGCGATGCTTTACGGGCCGGTTTACGGTTCCTCGCGGTTCCTAGCGATAGCTGATAAGCCGATTTACCTTTTTTTTTTACGAAACCTGTAATACAATTTTGTCGACTTTGTCAATCTAAACACGAGATTTAGCAAGTCCAGCCATCAAAATGTTTAAAAGTGGCTGCAATTTGCTTCTTCCGACGTTTCAAAGATATGCGTTTTTTTAACGCATATCAGTTTTTGCGAGTACCGCGGGAGGTAAACGTTCACCTGGTTGTGTGCTATGTTTAACGCTTCGAATCGATTTTTTTTTTGTTTAAATTAAAAATTCGATTGCGAATGATCGACCGCACGTGAGCTGAATACGGAGACGTATTACAGCACAAAGTAGTTTTATTTATAGACCCCATCTATTTGTCTTATATTTATTGGATTGTTATCAAGATGTTTTGTACGTATGCCATAACATTATCAGACATGTATGTATATATGGATTATCTAAAGATTTTTTTTTATTTATTTTTTTTAATATATATTTTTTTAATATACTCTAAAATAAATTAAAACACTTCGTTATTGTAAATATACTTAAGATATCCGTGTTATTACTTGTATTTTTTTATTATATTAAATAATATAGAATATGCCGCCTCTAAATGCCTCTGATGCATTTAAAATAAATATACGATAAAACTTGAATTTTAATCAAATTCGCTATAGGCAGATGCTTTCATACTTATACGGTAATAACGACTGCCAACCAGCAACACCGGCACTTACACTGCGTTATAAAAACTGAAGAATTGTTTGAATCACTCATTAACTTATTAAGATGATAATTTATTATCGTATACAGTATTTATAGTCACCTTATGGTATATGTTTCAAGTTCCGTAGGAATCTAAGTTAAATTATTTTGGTAATGGTAAAAAATATGTTATTTAGCTTAAGAGAATCTGATGGCAAAACACTCTGTTCTCCGCAATTCCGCCCGAACTCAAAATATTGTATGTTGAGTGACGGAAGTTAACGCCACAATATGTCTTACAAAAGCGGGGAAAAGAAAATAAATCAGTTCCCCCAATAAATAGTAATGTAGATACGAAAACTTTTATTATAAGGGAATTTGTGTTTGTGTGAGTGATCATTATTTATACCCACATAAGTATAAGTAGGTATTATATAACTTAAATAAAAAAAAATATATTTTATATTATTCTCGTTTAAAAAAGTTCGGAGCAAAGTGAAATAAACCGATGAATGGTATAAATGCACGCAATACTTTAATACATATCACATCATTCAACTTTTTTTTCAGCTTTTTTTCAAGCTGTATCCCGCATATAACAGGATAGACAGAGGAACATAGTGTTAAGACACTCCGCTCTCGACTTACCGGCAATGTTTTAAAGCATTCATATGCAGTGGCGGACCTCAAGGCTGCGCTTTGCCTTGCTACCAGAGCGAAGAAATGAACATATTAATAAATAATAATTCATTTCCCCAAGTGGGAATCGAACCCATAATGAATTACAATCACACGCTTGTGCCCCTGGAAAACAACGGCCGGTCCTGTTGTTTTTCTACACAATTTTGTTTTAAAATATATTTAATAAATTTATGGTTGCAAAAGGATTAGAATTACGAAAGAGGTTAAAACGTTTAAGGCCAGTTTAAAATCAGAGGCTGCGATGAATAATGTGATGTGATAAATGACAAATATGGAAGCGCACTCGAGTAGAATCTTAAATAAAGCTGCGCCGGCGCAGAAACGCCCTGAACTACTTTTTCAACTCAATTCTCAAGGCAGTTCCTTCAAAAAATGGTACCTACCTACTTTAAAAACTAAAGGTGTTTTTTTGAAAATTATTTGTTCTATCTCAACTTCTTCCATATAATTAATAGTTTTGTTGTTACTAAATTAGATTGACTTAAATTTCGCTGGCACAATTTGTGTAATAATTTTCTTATTGTGTGTAGGAAGCTAGCAACGTGATGATCTGATATTTATCTTTAAAATGATACATTTTTTTTTATAAAATTGTGTATTCAATAATCTAAAAATAAGTGATATTAGGTAATTTAAAATATTACATTGATTTTACATTGACTTTATATCTAATTATAGCATTAAACAATTTTTTTATTAAAATGTTTTTAGTTAATAAGTTAAATGTGAAATATGTACATTTTTTTATATTCTCACGCTACCTTTATAATACTAAAACAATATTGATATCTATCCAAAGCATAAGAAGCAGCACAAGATCATAAAAAAAATTCAAGGCCTTAATATACTAATAACAGCTTATAAGCACATAATGTTGAAAATGTATATTTTTTTAGCATCTAATATCAGGATCGCTAGAGGAAAACTTAAAACTTAGTGTTAAGACACTCCGTTCCCATTAAGGCACTTCCGTTCCCAACTTTCCGGTGAATATATGTTCCTACATCATTTTTACTTTTAGTAATTTTCAACTGTTTATGAATCTTTTGTGCGTTGTCAGAGAACTTTAAAGAATAAACTTTTTTGTCTTCTCTAGAAATTTAAAGAATAACTCGATAAAAAGTTATTCTATAACATTTTCGTTACTTGTTTCTTTAACACAAAGCCCTCTTTTAATAGTTGTTAAAAGGTCGATGGATTTTATAACGCAATTAAGAACAATAAAAAAAAAAATTATTATACACATTTTGCTCCCAAAACTTTTTAGTGATTCAAATAATATAATAATATAAAGAAAATCCAACGTGTTTTATAATTTAATTATTTATATTTATTATGACACAATAAATTTAATCTCATGGCTGAATCAATAAAAATTCATTAATAATATATACCAGAAACAATAAAGTATTTCTTTATACTGATTTATTTTTCAAAAGTAAGATAGATTTTTTGACTAAAATTATAATTTATAAAATTACAATTTTTTGCAAACAAAAAACAATGGTAATTGTTATTTTATCACAACAATTAAATTTTATATACGCAAGCTAAACTATTAAAAGATAACAGTACTACCGCTAAGCGGCTAGATATCTAAATAATATCACTGAATTCACAAAAGTAATTACGGAATATCTATTTTTATCAACTAGTAGTATATTATCAATTGTACTTTACTCTATCATAAAGTACGAGAATAGCTCATATCAATAAGAGATAGAGTCGATTTTCCCATCTCTTGTCTTATTTAATATTTATTATAGTATATGGAGTTTTTTACTGCCAAACATGCAAATAATAACAGTCAATTAACCTAAACAATTAAATTATCTGCAAATTATAATTAATCTTTTATAATAAGACTGTAAATCTTAATTGCATTTTTAATGTACGACTTTGTTTTATTAAGTTTCTTTTCTATATATTAAAATTAATTCAAAAAATTTAAACAGTCTAAAAAATTAGTTATTTTTACGATTTAAATAATCTAGTTACTTAATGATTTTTGCCTTTACTGTAATAAATGTGTTTATAATTTATGTTCATTAATATGTCAATATAATTCATTTATCTCATTATCGTATAAAGTGTAATATAATATTAAGTCACGTTCATATAAGATAGAGCTATAAAATTGCAATAGAGTAGATACTTGGCCAGCGTTAGCCTATTGTCATTGTAATGTAGGGCTATTTATCTTTAGTTCAGAGCAATTAATAAACAATAGTCATCATTACAAAACATTGTCACACGACGAGGTAGCCAAGTCAAAAGTTTGTTTGGTAAACAAAACTTGTTTCGGACCTTCTGCTCCCGAGCGGATCGAGTTGGGAGCTATAAATCGGCAATAAACTCACCTTAAGCGGTGCGGCCGCCGTTCGCCGTCGGCAAACGGGGTCGCGGCATCCCGCTCGGTGCGAACTTCTTCACAAACACTGTTCTACAGAATAAAAAAGTTCGGAGTTTCACTCGTCAAGTCACGTGTCAGCGTTTTAGATGGGCATGAGCGCAATGCGTAATGTGCCGGTAGAGCGCACGTGGGCCGGCAACGGCGTTGTGGCACGTCACGCGCGTTGTTTACGGTGTGGCGGCGGTGTGTTACGCAACGCGTAGTCGCCGAGGCGCGCGTCAGTGGAGTGTGCCGAGCGATGGTTTACGAGCGACGCGGCGCCCCCCGCCAGGCGACGCCGCACACCGCGGCGCCGCACTAAATCTGCGACCAACAGAAAAGGACACCACCACCCTCCGCTAAGCCGACACCATTGATGTCCGAGAGACGGCGTTAATCGCAGCGATTAATTGAACGCTCCGCAGCACGATGGCCTCGTATCGGCGTGGACGCCCGTAGCGCGGCCGATGCGAACAAGTGCGGCCTCGTAAACTTTCTTGGTGTATCGTTCGATGCACCAGACGTTGATAGCGCTCGCTCGACCTGACGGCTGCTCTACTTCACTTTTATTTTTTTATTTCCATTGTTACTTTCACTTTATAATTATTTATAATCAAAATTTAACTGTAACTTAAGGGTCGGTGATTTTGACGTACAAGTCCATACTAAAATCCAATATTAACTAAAGTTATACTAAAATAATGTTAAATAAGTTGAGTCTAATAATAAGAGAACAGTTGATAGGATAGCATTGATAATATGCTGAAAACTGTTTAAAAAAGAAAAAAATGTTTTTATAGAGTCCTATGATGTATTCTTCATAGTTCATCGGTGTATTATCATCTAATATTTTATATACTGGAGTGATTTCCTTTTCTTACCATTCAAAAAATATTCTTCATAAAATATGTTGTCTTAATTTCCACAACTTAAAATATCATATCTGTATAATCTATATATATAAAAGGACTTGTGCTGACTGACTGAGGTAAGACGCACGCAGAGCCGTAACCGCTGATGGTAGAAACGTGAAATTTGGGCAGATGTTTATTTTCATATTCTGGACATCCACTAAGAAGGGAATTTGAAAAATTTTAACCCTAAAGGGATGAAATTGGGATTGAAAGTTTGTATGGAAAAAAAATTAAATCGACACCGATTTTTATAAAATTTGAAATTTAGACTCTTAAAAACATTTCATTGAACACGTGTTTCATGGTTTTTTTAGAATTCTTCCCCTAAGGGTTTAAATAGGGGGTTAAAAGTTTATACGGAAAAATCTTTAAATCGCCACCGATTTTTATAAAAAAATAAATTCAGACTGTTAAAAATATTTTATTAAACACGTGTTTCGTGGTTTTTTTAGAATTCACTAATAAGCGGGCGAAGCCGCGCGCGCCCCCTTGTAAATGATATGATGTCATCATATCATTTTGAATATTATAAAGTTACATTATTTATGTTAACCTTATTAATTCCGGAAGATATATCAAGATAAAATAATGTTAAATATAAATTACATTTCTCCTCAATGAAAACTTGTTTAGTATAATCATTATATGAAAATTGAAAATATACCCGCCAGATCCAATTTTTTAAGAGAAAATACCAACAGAATTTACCCAAATACTGATGAACCAATGGTATGATACCTCCGATACCGGTTTTGGACCACCATCCAAATAATAAAAATAACGGTTTAGGCAAATCTTAGATGTGACCAATAGCGTCACGTTATTTGGGAGCCATCTTATTATCCCCACCTAAGCACACGTTTTGAGATAAATCACGCGTCTTTCGTCTCTGTAATAGCTGGTGCGCGGTTGTGTCGGTTGGCTATATACATGAGTTAACTGTGTACAGAGTCAATTTTATAATTATAATATTATTTAGAAAAAATAAATATTTTTTGAAACGAATTCCTTTTTTTTTCTTTGATTGTTACAAATAAATAATAATTAATTATTGAAATACATTTTATTTGAACATTATTTTATTCAAGAGGTATGTAGTTACATTATTTCTTACTTTTGTCAATTTTATATATAAAAGTAGGATTTTTGTCGTTGAAATAAAATTGTTACTGTATAATAAGATGAATATTTTATAATCTATCAACATAGTTTACGAACTTTAAAATTATTATGTAACATTTTATAAGAAAGAAGAAACGGAAAAGATTATTTTTTTATTTTGTAGCCTGCTGCATAATAAAATGACAATAAAAATAAAACGAGGACAAGTTGTAATTTTTTTTTTAAGGGAACTAAATTTACTTATATATATTAAAAACAGAATTGATATTTGGAAAATAGCACATAACCCCCCTCCCCCCCTATACATCCCCATTAATAATAATATTTATCAAACTATGTAGAAAAAATTTTGAGTGGATATTTTAAGCAAATTTTTACCTATCTTTACATAATATATGTAAAAAGGTGAGCATGGTAAATTTGTTATAAATTAAATTTTTAACAAATTCACCATTAGTTATGTTACACCATAACAGTTATATTTCAACTTGTCCAACTTCATTGGATACGGTTATTTTTTACTGTTCAATTTTTTACCTGATACAACATAAAGATATATCGTTATAGTTATTATAAAAGCTGTTACAACTAGGAGTATTTAAGAAACAAGGATTAGGAATATTAAATAAAAATAAATAAATCAGCTTCACGCTGTATCCCGCACACTGCAGGGTCGGCAGAGGAAACCTAGTGTTAAGACACTCCGTTCTCCACTGTCTGTCGAATTCTGGAAGTATTGCGTGTTGAGTGGCAGAACTTAACGTCGCGCTTGTCCTCGACACCAGAGCGAAGAAATGGAAATACAAATTTAAGTAAATATTTCATCTCCTCGAGTGGGGATCGAACCCACAACCAGTCGTGCCGCAGCGGCACAAAGTGTGATTATTAATTAGGCTCTTATTTATTTACTCTAAATAAACGATCCTGCTTTCAATGCTGAGAAAATAAATATTTAAAAAATTTCCTAGCAAATTAAATTCTAAAGGCATCTTTCCTAATCTTTCAGTCTCGTCGCTTCAATTCAGTTACATAACCTATTTTAAAACATACTTTACGTATTAATATACGTAAAGTATGTTATTCTGTTTAAAAATACCACGAGATGGTTATTATAGTTATATGTATTTATTAAATTTTGAACTGGATATTTTCCCAATGGTCCATAACAAAACTTTCGTTTACACCGAGAATATTGCGTTGTTTGACCTTTTGATTTCACTAAAACAAAATTTTCTACGCACGCATATTCTTATAGGAGTTTTTTTGTAATTTTCTCAAAGCCATTGATTGTGTAGACCATAAAAGTCTGTTCCTAAAATTATGTAATTTTAGTATACAGGATGCCGCTATTGATCTTGTTGCATAACTTAACTTAACTTAAACATAACTTAGCTTCACGCTTTATCCATAGGGGGGTAGTCAGAGAGAACGGAGCGCCAAACGCTACGGTCTCTACATACCGCTTTCGCCTCGTCCACTGTCATGAACCTCTTCATCCATGCCCTCCGGGATGTCCTCGTGCTTTTTACGTAACCATCCTCCACAGTATCTTTGATACTGTGTTTTCGAAGGTCAACTGAGGTCTCCCCCGCTCTGTCTTACCACTCACTTTTCCATCATAACGTTTGACGTGTCCAAACCCGCTGAGCACGTTCTTACTCATTCTCACCGTGACATCCGCGCTAGTATAGATTCGATCAGCTAAGCTGACTCCGCATATCCTACGAAGAGATCGCATCTCTACAGCATTCATCTTTCTTTCATTCTTCTTCTGTAATAACCACGTTTCGCTGCCGTATAACAGCGTCTGTACCAAAACTGCATTGTGTAAGGCCAAACGCGCAGCTGTGCTGACGGTTCGCCGTCTCATCAGTGCAGCTAAGGCTCCGTTCAACAATGTTACCGGCAGCAATACGCCTTTCCATATCCATCTCGTATCTTCCATCTCTACTGAACATACTTCCCAAATGTACCACTTCATTCACTTGTTCTAATCCATTTACACTGATTTTGCATTCTGTCCTTTCTTCATCTCTTTCAAAAATATCATCTTTTCTTGTTGCATCACATTTAAATTAGAAAATCCATACTTTTGGCATTCCACAAGGAACTATTCTGGTCCCTTTTTATTTCTGCTATTTGAAAAATGTATGTGATATTGTTACTTGACTATAATAAAGTAAAGTAGTGAATGGCGTATTGTCACATATTATTCTCTGGTTTGACGTTAATGATTTCATGTTAATGTAAAAAAAACGAAATGTATTGACTTTGTAATTAAAACTATAATAACTAGTATTTAATAACTAGTATTAAAACAACATTTTAGTCTTATAATTAAAGAGGGACCTTTAAATGTGACGGAATCAACAGTGTTCTTAGGTGTAACTATAGACTACAAACTCCTGTATGGTTTCTGTCTGGAAAAACTTACAGGTAATCACAAAATGTCTAAATTACTATAAAAGCAAATAGGTACTAACAAGTAAAACCTATTACCTATTACATTATTTAGAAATTACACAAGATTATATGTACGAGTACATAGTTTAATATTAATTGATTCTCCATTCGTCCATATAATAATCATGAGTTGTAATTGTAACATTGACATAAATATTGATATTAGCAACTGTCGAGTTTTTTGCCGGCTGTTCGCAGTTGGCCTGCCTTCCAAATTCGGTTGTAGATTTACATTCATTTGAAGATTCAAGATTTGAGTGCAAATCGCCTGCTGTGAGAAGATACAGTGCTCATTGCATTATTAAAATGCGAGCTGGCGGCATTAGTCACCACTCTGAGAAAAAAGTGTGAAAATATTGGTCTAAGCCGGAATGAGAGCAAATCAAAGGTTCTGGATTTCAAAGAAATGAGGACAAGACGGAATGCAAGATCAGTGGAAATAGTAAAATATTAGAACAAATGAATGAAGTAGTATATTTGAGAAGTATGTTCAGTAGATATGGAAAATACGAGATAAACGTGGATAGGCCTATTGCTGCCAGTGACAGGGTTAATCAAGTCTTAGCTGCATTGATGAAACAGCAAAACGTCAGCGCAGCTGCACGTTTGGTCGTACACGATGCAGTGTTGGTACTGACGCTTTTATACGGCAGCGAAACGTGGGTATTACAGAAGAAGAATGAAATAAAGATGAATGATGTTGAGATCCAATCTCTTTGCAGGATATACCCCGCTAGGAATACAACGTGAAGCTAGCTAATTCGATTAAATTAATTTGTAAATTAATTTCTTAATTTAGTTTTTTTTTATTCTGGCTGTCCCGATAAGAATGTGATAATACTTTTTATCGGAGAATTCATCCACCATCGAATCCGGACATATGTACCTATACAATATCAAACGGATTCATTAAATAATGCAAGATGAGAAAGGCTCAAAATAGTTTTACATGATTTCCTTACATTTATTAATGTATACAAGTAATGCTAATAGAAGCGTGCCATATGAACAAATAAAAAAAGTATCGATGTAGATTATTTTATCGTGCATAAGAACATATTTCTAGGTAGACGGAGAGAATTTAGTGTTAAAACAATTCGTTTTCATTTTTCTGCCCAATTTCATAGCGGAATATGGTAACATATATTGAAAATAAAACCAAAAACTAAAAAAAAAAGAGGAAAAATGTATAAAATATATTTCCAAGTAGAGTATCATTCCAGTCAGCGCACAGAACATTTCGTTCGCCACATTCCTGAGCACGTTTGAAGCATAACCTAAACAGCTGATTTTAACGATATACTCTCGTCTCCTTTAGCGCGCAGTAAAACACGCAATAAAACAGAGAAAACTATAGTTTATGTGCTCTCTCCCAAATCACGCGGATGGCGTGCGTAACCTACATGCGGCCATTTCGAGATTTACGATCTGGGAAATGTGAGTTGGAAAGGGATGGAAATATTGCACTCTTTGCCGACCGTTAAATTTAACGTTACGGGCCCGCTGATACACCAAGCTCAGAGCTTTTTATAGTATATGCAAAATTGTAAGAATAAACTCCCTGGAAAAAAAAGTTTGCCTATACTATCTATCTCTACATTGTATCATAGCAATCCAAATCTACTGAATTTTCCTTTAAAATTAATAATTTTCCAAAAAAAATAACTTAAATAATATAGTTTAATCTCAAAATTATTCCTACACACGCGTTGTAACTCGCATACTAGCTCATTTGATTTCGTTTGTGTGTGTAAATTAAACTATTCGCCTGGGACTGCCGTGCATATAGCTTTCCCTTTTGTTTGACAGAGTTATGGGCGTGTTAGAGTGAGAAGTCGTAAATCGCGGCATGCGGCCCGAAGTGACATGTTTATGGGCGGAGAGCGCGCGTGGTGGGGGTACGGCAGTCGCGAGCATGGCGCCGTGGCAGACACCGACTATGATATTAAATAAATTATGAAAAAAATTTAGCATTTTTTTTTTATAATTTAAATATTTAATTGGCACAACTTATATAATATTATTCTTAATCTATGTTGTTCAAAGATAATTTTTTCACATAGAAACATAGAATACAATCTTAATTAGATAACGTATTTCCTTAGCTGTCAAATAATTAAAATTCGTTGACATTTGTTTTAGTTTGTTCAAAAGAATGTTTAGGTGCATTCAATCGATTTTTATTTGAAACGGAAATAATTACGAGGCAGACATTAATCACGAAAAACTAAAATTAGCTTCCTTATCTAAATATCTTTACTAGTCGGTAGCGATAGCAATTACCGCTTGAGTAATGTATAGTCACTTTATAAAAGTAATTAAAGTAGTGCTCAGGCCATTGAAGCGGGTCGTTCCACAGGTGGTGACTTAGCGGGATGCCCTTAATCCAATAAATTAGGCCCACTTCACACCAAATACAGTTCCTAGTTAAATGACTTATGGACGCCGATGTAGAGATGAGGGGTTTTTACTGGAAGGGACGAGGAGGAAAAATATTACGTTTTTATTTTCAAATATTGTGTGAAATAAATCTTATTTTTATATAATAACTACTAAGTAATGGTGTATAAACAATATTTTAAAAATTTAAATGAGATGAGAACAGTATCACTAATTAATTTATAATAAAATAATCTCTACTAAAACTTTTTTTGAATATTGATAGAGTTCATACTTATAATATATAACCTAACAAGAGATTTTACTTTCTCTTGTTTTTTTAAATAGTTGTTACATTTATTACTTAACAAAACATTTCAGTATATAATTCATAAATAAATGACTCTTCTTTAGGCAAAATAAAAAGAAATATCTCTCTCGTGAAGTCGAAATAAGAAAATAAGCCACGTTTTCCGAAAAGAAAAACCTTATTTAACAGTTCATCAAACGAAACTCTACACGTTATCAATATTCTTATCAACATTCAATACTTTATTCATACTAAATCTTTTCCAATACCGTAGCATAGTACTATATAATAAAACAGATCATTTCGATTCAATATGCAGATTAGTATACTTCGTATAGGCCTCTGCTCTAATAGACGATTCCGCTGCAAGTCACGCTGCGTACGGGACCCATGAACTGATATGAGTCAAGTGGTAACATCCGTGTCCCTTCTAGAGATAATAAGCTTGTCTGTTTGTCCATATGTATTTTTTTGTCTTATCTAGGTTTAAGTAACAGCATTTAGTTTAATATATCGTTTTAATATTGTTTTGTTTATGAGTTTTAAATTAAAATAAAGCAATGTATTTATAATTTTAGTTAACCTCTATTGATTAAATATTGGATTGGATTGAACGTATAATTTTGAATATTTAATCGATTTTTGCCTAAAACTTTAATTAGTTAAATGTCACTTAAACTATAAAAAAAAACCTTAAAAATATCAATATTGGTCACTAATAACTACAAATAACATATTTTAAATCAAATCAAATCAGCTTCACGCTGTATCCCGTACTAGCAGGGTAGGCAGAGGCAACCTTGTGTTAAGACACGTCCGTTCCCCACTTTCTGCCGAATTCTGGAGGCATTGCGAGTTGAGTGGCAGAATTCAACGCCGCGCTTTGCCTCGACATCAGAGCAAAGAAATGGAAATATAAATTTAAATAAATATTTCATCTTCTCGAGTGGGGATCGAACCCACAACCAATCGATTTTACAGTCACACTTTGTGCCCCATATTAAAACTATATTAAACTATTGATTGAAAGTTCAAGGAAGAAATAAATTACATTATTACATCTAAACGTTATTAATACCTACCTTATATTAGCAAACCGCCAAGTTTCATTTGTTCATAAAAGAAAAACTTTCTCTCCATGTAGGTACCTAAGCTATGCATCGCCATCTATCTTTTTCCACAAAAGCCGGACATTATTGTTCGGTCCAAACACTCCTAAATCTTCGCAAAAGTAATATATTTTCGTTTTGCCCAGTGCGGTGTACGGTACATAGACGCCAGTCAGTGCGCTCCGGTACTTTTCTGTATCTACTAATGTTTTATACATCGCTCGTGTACGCTGTAACTCTTGTACGGTATTCGTGGATCGGGGGCAATGGAAAAGTGCACTAATTTTTCTCTTCTTAGTTCATGTTTTTTTGAAATCTATGGGTTTTCGTTTAGAATAGTGAGTAAGTAAACAAACATCGAGATTGATGGGATTGGTTTGTCGCTTTTACTCTGTATGTGTTTTTGTATATAAATATATTTTGAATAAAGTAAAGTTTATTTTGCATTTACCATTTCTGACTTTTATTACAATAAAGCAAAATTGATTTATCCTTTATATGATGACTTGATGATGTAGGTAATTGCATTTTAGAAACAATCTTTGCCTAAGTAAACTGTATATAAAATCTAAAAAAAAATAATGATTAGCTGTAAGACCAGGACTTTTTAACCTGCAGATGCACTCTTTTACCTTGTCCACAAATCATAGAAGTCTACTGACATTTAAAACTTCCCAACGTAGTCTATTCCACTCATATTATCATAATCACGATATAAAGTCGCGACCAAAAACAAACTGTTTCATTCTCAGTATTACATAATGGATGCGCGTAATTTGAGAATAAGCCCCGTAAAGCAGCGTCAAAATATGTAAAGATTTTTATCTTTTCCGTAAAATGGCTTGGGAAAAAACATAAAGAAGGTGGTGTCACCTGATCCGGACAGGCGGGATTTATTGGGCCTCGCGTGGCCGTGGCCTTAGGTCGAGGCCCAAAGTTATGATGCTGGGAAATAATTTACCTACATGACAAGAAATAAAAGTAGGACCACGGAGTGATCGCGGGTGACTCAGTTTTTTTTCGGCCGAGTTTCTCATTTCAAAAGTGTTTTTTGATACGGCTGTTTAATTCATTGTGATGAATGCAACGTTTTAAAAACACATTAAAGTGGGTGTTTTTTTGTTTTTCTTATAATTTACGAGACCGTTTGACAACATTCTGACACGTGTTCATTCGTTCTTAGAAATTGAATTTTTCATATTTATTAACAATTTAGACTACAGGTGCGTTTGATGGTAAACTATCTATAAAATTATTTTTTTTGATAAAGTCCCATTTGGGTTAATATAACAAGTCAAGCTAAAGAGTTTTAAATTTTCATTTGTAATTCCATAAAACATAAGCGTATTGTAATCGTAAATATTAAAGGCCGAGTTAAGTAAGAAGAAGTCCCAAAGAAAATTGGCACAAGTGGTTTCAGCGTTAGGATGGAGGGGGCCGAGGACAAGAGGAGGCTAAATAAAGCGCAAGTAAATTATAGACTGGCTTTTAAGAATTATATTTAGTGTATTTGTATAGAAAATTTAAATCAAATATTTCATTAAATAATACTTTATATTACGTTTTAACCGTAGGTAACTATTAATAATTATTTTTAATATTTATATATCATATCAGTTTAAAATATAAAGTTTCATGTTTCAAATATTCTACGTATCTCAGGCATCAGTAATAATAATAATAATAATAATAAAGCCAAGCCATGTGCTCGAAAGGGTGGAAGTGCTCAATCTGCGTAATAGCGGGGAAACCCGCTCACGAGCTCCTCGTGATGGTGAAACCGGTGCACACCTCTCTACACCCTTAGCCGACCACGCCGATGTTGCGCCCAAGGCACTACGCCGCTTTGTGGGGGCCCATCTAGTGGGAGGCGAGTCACCGTCCGCCAACCATTCAATTTGAGACTATTGTAAAGGCGGACGTCCGTTAGTCTCACTCAAT
>JAATLQ010037240.1:0-50086 GCA_013421005.1 Heliconius erato x Heliconius himera | reverse complement strand
GTATAAAATATTATATAATAGTGCTTCAAAAATATATATTTTTATCAACAATCATATAAACCAGACGTTTCGAATGTCATTCTTTAGCCAGGGTCATACCAGCGCGATTGCTATATAATATTCGCAGGCAAAGTAATGCCTTGAGTTCATTCAAATGACGATAACTTTTTTTTAATGAACCGATTTTGATGAACTAAACTTTAGTACTCAAGTTGAGTTAAAACAAAGCAATTGGTGAAAAAGTCAAGTAAATCGGTTCAGTACTTTCAGAGAAAAATGCGGACAGAAATATGTCGACAGACAGACAGACAGATAAGAAATTCAAAAAAAATCTTTTTGCTTTCTATTATTCTTTTTAAGTGTCCCTCTATCCATTTCAGTCAAAATTACTAAATGTACAGACAAAATATTTTTACTGTCTTATTATATATAGAGATTATCTAAAGAAGGTTATAATCAAAAATTAAAAGTTATTTTATGGTCAGACAATTAATAACGATATTTCGTGTCTTTAAACGTGCAATGTGTCTCTGTTAATATAAATAAGCGCACATGTGTATGTGCGAAAAGTTAAAAACAGAGTTACATATTATATTTACTCATCTAAGACGAGAAATGCTTGAAAATATTAAAAAAAATACTTCTGTACATAGTTTCCCTGATATGTTGCAGAAAGTGAAACTAAAATTCATGTTACAATGATATCGCGAATGTAATCAAACTAAGAATAACAGGTATTAGAAGAGATCAAAAATGTATATATTTGTAGAGTATTATGTAACAGTAATGATCAATTAAAAACCAGCCAAGCGAGAGCCAGCAATCATTCCAAAGGTTCCCTACTGACTTATGCGTCTGTTTTTGAAACCCAAAATGCTCCTTTCGTAGAAGTTAATTTGTTATTGCAATTGGTTCTTTATTATATAGATTTTTTTCCTAATAAGCTTATGAAGATTAATTATAAAATAAGGATATGCAGAAAATAAGAATACGAGAGGGACCCTGTCTTATAAAACTTCTTTCACCACTTTTCGCCCAATTTTCGCAGAGGCTCACAATCGCTGTGTTTCCATTTACACGATGTGCCACGACAGCCTCATGATGATCAGATCAGATTTTGTCTACTCTACGAAAGTAGAGACATCGAGCGTCCATTATATTGTATTACCATTATAGTAGCGTATGGATACAGAACTCTAGTAGCAATATAAATAGATATGATGATAACGAGTGATAAGAGATATATACATATGTAAACAAAAGTCCGTATTGTATACTTTACACTTTCCATAAACACATATAGGTCGTGCGATGTTTTTGCCAAACTTATATAACAGTTTGAGCTCAGTACGTAAGTAGTTAGTATAAATAATAACAAACGTATAATGCGTAGTAGTAGCAGTTTAAATTATAATTAAAATTAGTATTTTGTAGCTTTTTGTTTTTAATTCAGTAGGGTTGCCAGTATGTTTTTTTTCTTACAATTAAAACAAATCTAAAAAAAACATATAAATAAAAAAAAACGTAATATCGTTTCTTGCTTTTGATATAAACCGATTATTTGTGTAGAATAGGTTTTTATTGTGATATGTACATATCTAAGAGAAGAGATAAGGAAGGAGAGAAGGAGAGAAGTGTATCTTAAAAAAATGCCTTAAACATCAATATTTAAATAACCCTGTCAAATTTAGTAAGGTAATGCCGATAATATTTTATGCTACAGGCGCCAAAACACAATACAATGGCTAGTGATATTACCAATAACATGAACGTTGTAGTAATTCAATACAAATGCTTATAAACTTGCTAATTACGTTTGCGTATAAACGATTTTCTTCCTCACATGTCTCATAATAGCCACACTTATTTCCAGCTGTTATTTTCCTGCCTTTTGTATTATTCCTTATCCTCGATTTTTTGAGTAAAACACTTTTATGTTCTTTATTAAAAGAATTGAGGCTAGTTGTAGCGCAAAGGCATAAGCGTACGACTGTAAGCGCGACTGGTTGTGAATTCGATTCCCACTCAAAGTACGAGGTAAAGCGCGGCGTTTCGTCACTCAACACGTAATGCCGCCGGAATTTAACGAAAAGTAGGGAATTGAAGTATCTCAACGTGAATAGAATCTCTTAACACTAGATTTTCTCAGGGACGCAGGGTCCCTCTACCTACCCTGCTATGTGCGGGATACAGAGTGTGTGTACATTTTTATGTGATATTGTACTTTTCGGAGATGATACTTTTTGATATTTAAGGTGGGCAGAAAAGAAATAAACTATGACGAAGTGAATACTGCATTATCGCATAATCTTCATTGGTTTGATATTAAGAATCTAATGTTAAATGCCAAAAAAACTGAATGTTGAGTTTTCTTTACCAAATGTAAAAAAAATGTTAATATTCTGTTTGTCCAACAACATGTACAATGCTATAGTAAAAATTATGGTAGATGTTGAGTTTCTTACCAGCTCTTCTCAGCAAAATTGACTTCCGAAACGGGGGTAGCTTTTTAAAAATGTTCAATCGACGATTTAAAACTACTTACAATAGTATATACTATTTCAATCAGGAATAATTTGAATTTGGATTTTATAAGTAAGTATATAAAAAAATCAATAAAGGTAATATTATACATTTAATATGAAAAAATACCTAAAAGTTATATTATAAATTTAATAGGATAATGCCTACTATAAATTTAAAATAGATATCTCGTTCCGGAATCAAGATCATAAAACCATTGAGGCCAAGGCTAATGCGATAAAGGAATAAAAATATACTTACCGAATTTATGCTACCAGCTTATTTATACAACTATCAATCATCTTACATGTTCAAAAATGCAATGCATCTTATTAAAGTGGGGTTGCCATAATGTGGGTTCAATTCCTCAAGAGTATAAATTATTTTAATTTCTTCGCTCTGGTAACAAAACAAAGCACGGCGTTGAACTCCGCCCGCATCGCAAACGTAATGCCTTGAAAATTAGGCGGAAAGTTTCGTTTACTTAACCTGCTTTATGCGGAATATGTACCTATAGGGAGAAGGAAGGAATGGGGAACCCCCATATTGTTTTTGCCCAGTTTGAAAAGTAAAAGGAATACAAATCTAATATATCACCGGTTTGAATATTTAGTTATCTATATATGATTTACTGTGAAATAAAATAAAATGCGACATAAATGCAAATTTAACAATTTGAGATTAAGAGACAGTTATATGGCTCCCTTTTAGCCTAATTAAATGTTATTTAATTATTCTATATATGTATACTTAAAAAAAGATATGCCGCTTGTATCGCATATTTCGACACTGTGAAGGGATTCAAAATTAATAGGATACCATCTTCCGGTTGAACTAGAATTAGGAAATTTGGCAACTAGCATTTACAGGTAGGTATCAGTAATAAAAAATCTGAAAATTATACATTTGTCGTTAAATCTTAAAAAATAATAACCTTAAAAAAGGGGGACAAAATATGATATTTAAGCCGCTAGTTCAAGTAAGGTATCAGATGAAAGGGCTTGGTGCACATATTCCAATACAAATTTTATTATTTTTTTATGACGCACTAAAAAATACGGTACGGAACCCTCGGTGGGCGAGCCCGACTCGCGCTTTTCTGGTTTCTTTTTTTATTTAAAACCTGGTGCTTCTTTCAAAAATATTATTGATAATATTATCAATAATATTTTTTTCATTTATGAAAATGATATCTAAGAGAAAATCACATAAGCCTTAAATTTTCATTAAGTACGTAGGCGACAAATGGACGAATATCTCAATATCACGCCAGCTGATTTCGATGATTATTTGTATTGGAAAGGATACACTTCAAGGGTAGTTTTATGAAAGTTTAGTTAGGTTCTGATTATGGGTCGGTTTTTTTTGTTAAAAATTATATTATTTCATAATATTTTTACATTTCCAGGGCTATTTTATTTACGAAGACGATCCCGTCTTTTTTTTCTTTTTAATTATTCCCTCGACATTCCAAAATCAAACCCACAACCGTCGCTTACAGTCGCCCGTTTGACCCCTGCGGCACGACGGCCTCACTAACAACAACTAATTTATTATATAAATTGGTAGAAATTAATTACGTAGATAAAGCAATGTTATTTCGAATTCAGTAAAGTTTAAGCCAGACAAGACAGGTCGACTGTAGTAAACCTAGGAGCAGATTGCATCAGAATACAATTCAGACTATAGGTCATTCGATACAATCATTAATATGTCACCGTTATCCAATGATAAAGGTGTTTTGTGTAAAATATGGATTTTAAACATATTTTATATATGTATAGTGTATATTGTAACATCCAGTATAATATAAATTGTATATAAGTTAAATGCTGATATAAACTTTGAGTGCAGCCATTGTAATGTCTTTAACACTTTCAAATTAATACAAAAAAATGCATAAATATATGTAAGTATTTATTAATTTATAAGTAAATGGATATCTCCATGTAAATCTAAGTTTCTATTTTATTCTATACACATAAATAAGTTTCTATTCTATTCTATGGTAGTGGCACAATCGGGAATAATAGAATTCCAGACAAATATGCTGCAAAAGTCCGCCTCTTGCTATTAATTTGCTTTAGATTTTATTCACTACACTCTATCATCGTAATATTTAAAAAAAAAGTTAATTTGTTAATGTATGGAAAAACTATTTATAAACTGAAATTGTGTCTTCTGCAATATTTCTAAAAGCGATAATACGTATAATATAAGAAAAAAATATATATATAATTGTGGCACAATGTGATCGGCATGATATTTCAGAATTAAATATACATATTAAAAAAAAACATAAGGCATATTATGCATTTAATCAATACATATCTCAAAAACAACGTTACATATTAAAAGTGAACGTTGGGAGATCAAAACCTACGTACTACCTGATGACTGATGAGTAAGACTGTTGATCTATGAACTTATGGCCTCTGATCACGTGTTAGGTAAATAATTTATAAATATATCTTCTTAAATGATAAGGTAATCTCAAGTATTTCCCCTCATAATCCAAAGTGGACATGGACTGATTGATAATGTTTTGTAGCTCTAATGTAAGTTCAGTATTAATACTTATTAGTAATGAATATTTTTTCTGTGCTCTTCATGTAGTATGCACGAAGATATACCTACGTTATATTTTTACGATAAACTCAACAAAACACACTTTTTTCTATAATCCTCAGTGGTTTTTTACATATAATTGTTATATTATTTTTTATTTCATGTAAGAAAAAAACATAAAAAAAGTTATTTTTATTGATCAAACTCACTCTGCATGACTACATTCAACTTATTCTAGGCATAGTTCAGATATAACCTTGAATATCGCATAAGTTTTAAATGTAACGTGATGCTGAATAGATTGTTATCATATTAATATCTGTTTGCATGTCGCGAGAGCTGTTTGAATTTTAAACTAAGTGAATAGGTTACTGCCCCACTTCTGAAAGGTCGGGCCTAGTACTTGTACAGTGCCAGTAATACGTATCTACAGTCACCTTTTATGTACCTTCCATGATAAATATATATGTTGGTGTGAGAAATCTTTAGAGAATGTATTAATTTATCTATTTGTATAAAGTACTAATGTCAGTCGTGGCGCAGTGGCACAAAGTATGACTGTAAAACCGACTGGTTGTGGGTTCGATCCCCATTCGAGGAGATGAAATATTTACTTAAATTTATATTTCCATTTCTTCGCTCTGTTGTCGAGGGAAAAGCGCGGCGTTGAGTTCTGCCACTCAACACGCAATGCCTCCAGAATTCGGTAGAAAGTGGGGAACGGAGTGTCTTATGACACTAGGTGCCCTGCTGTGTGCGGGATACAGCGTGAAACTGATAATAAATTAATGTAACTGTCTGGCCATAGACAAAAATTCTATATGATATTTTAAATTTTTTTTTGGTTGTCAGAAAAATAACTGGCTGTTTACACAATTAATATACCAACTAGTTATTTCTTATGATTATTATTAATTACGAACAAATTAAACAAAAAAAATGTAAGGTATTTTGTCAAGAATCATACGATAACTTCATATATGGTACGATGTTTTTGTAAGTATAATACACGATTAACATAACATATTGCGTCTAAAGTATAATGATATATAATTTTAATATTTTATCCAATTAAATTTAATTGACACTTTATACCACTTAATAAAATAAGTATTGAAAAAAAACACTAAATAATAAACCTAGTACAAAGTCCTACTTTTAAGTCAAATAAAAAATTAAAAATTAAATTAAATCAGCTTCACGCTGTATCCCGCACACAGCAGGGTAGGCAGAGGGAAACTAGTGTTAAGACACTCCGTTCCACACTTTCCGCCAAGTGAGTTAAGTTAAATTAGATTATACAAAATATAATCGTATCTGGTTGCGTTTATAGGTAAAGAGGTTTGAAATGAATAAAGAATCTTCATTAATATGCTCACCACGTTGAAGCGCCATCTAAGTGAGACGCTATTAGAATTTTCAATCAAAAAAGACATAAGACAATCTTTTAGAGCTCAATATACACTATAAGCTTACCTACTTAACAACATTTTGTTTATATACATTTATTTTTAAAGATTTATTTAGAATTAGATGACAAAATTCATCTAAATACGTTTCATTGTGGTAAACTTATTTTGTTTTTTTAACACATTTGCAACTTATGTCACTTTTTTCTTTAGTTTCCAATATATATAATTTATTTAAGGTCAACTTCGTCTTACTTTGGTCTATGACACAACGGCATCTGTAACTATTGATGTGCAAGTCGAAATAATAAATACATGGTGCCCGATATATAGATACAGAGTATGGTTACATTTAAAATTTACACAAGTTTCATTGGTTTTTGAAGCCAGTCGTGGCGCAGACGCACAAATTGAGTCTGTAAAATCGACTCGGTTGTGGGTTCGATCCCCACTCGAGGAAATGAAATATTTATTTATATTTATGTTTTCGTTTCTTCGCTCTGGTGTCAAAGCGAAGCGTTGAGTTCCGCCACTAAGCACGCAATGTCTCCAGAACTCGGCAGAATGTCTTAACATTAGGTTCCCTCTGCCTACCCTGCTGTATGCGGGATACAGCGTGAAACTGATTTAATTTTTGATTTTTTCAAGTATCATTGGTAGCGCAAAATTTAAAAGGCAAAACGATCCCAAACAGATAAACGAACCATTTCGATATAATTATATTTCAAAATAAATATTTAATGCTTATTATTACTTTATATTCTCCAAAGCTATACAAAACAGTAAATTTATGACACTATGATTCAAGTCACGTACAGAGGAAGTGAACGAAGGCAACCGTCACTCCGGTCAAATAATTAACGAAAACACGTCTAATAGCTTCTGTATTGACCTTGGATTGGAAGAATATACTTACTATGTTATTTATTTGTGAGTCATTACGTTTTGTTGGAAACCTTTTATTAAGTAATATTAGTTATACTATAAGGCAGGGGTTCCCAACCTTTTCTTGGTCAAGGACCACTTTTATATCATTCTTGGCAGCAGGGACCACTTTGCATGTAGGTATAATAGAAATTTACTGTGATAAATAAAAAGAAACTTTTCCTCCCATCCCCAGTTATAAAATTAAAATCGTTCGCGGACCATATTTAGGCTTCTGCGGACCACTGGTTGGGAACCACTGCTATAAGGTATAGTCTCGTATGTCGTTTGCTAAAGAAATATGCAAAGAAAAAAAAATTATGAAGAAAAAAAAAATATCAAAATTATGGTACACAAAAAACTAAAGTAAACTGTAGTTTTCTACATTAAATAATCAAATATTACTTTTGTCTGTTAAATATAATAGTTAAAAAAATATTGAAAAAAAAACCGATGTCCCGTTTTGAGCCGAAAAAAGATCGGTCACGTTAGGTACACAGTATATCCACTATAAAGTGGGCAATCTATGTAGGTTACTAATTACTATTGTATATCATAATTTACTCTATAGACAATTTGCCTACGTGTTAAAAGTATATAAATTATATGCAAAATCAAGGATCACAAAATAATACATGTGGTACAAAGTCCTACTATGCTATATGCTAGACAAAGATACTCTACTCCATAATTCTGTATGTATATGATAGAATGAAGGAAATAGAATAAAAAAACGAAATACGGTGAAATACCCCAAGAATTCGGTGGAAAGTGGGCAACGGGGTGTCTAACGTTAGGTTCCCAGGTTCCCTCTGCCTACCTTGTTATGTGCGGGATACAAATACAACATGAATATAAAAAAATAAGTTAAAGCTACATTGTATTTGGCTAACATAAAAAAATATATATTATATGCAAGATTGCAAGAATAAGCTAATAATAATTGACACTCCAGTAATTGGAACTGTAAATATATACATATATATTTTTTCAACCATACTGAGTGGAGTGTTGTTCGGTTGTTATCGCCCTATCGGTCTCGAAAATTATCAAGTGACCGTCGAAGTCGAAAACATTTCTATTAGCACCTGTTCTAAGCGTTAATATTCGCTTTCTGTTTACTCATACATTTAGATCACCGGTTCCCAACCAGTGGTCCCTGGATCAGTAGTGGTCCGCAGCAGCTAAAATATGGTCCGCGAATGATTTAAAATTTTGGTGTTTGAACAAAGTCTGCCTACAGTTAAATTGTTTCCCCAGTAAAACATAAAATGTTTTGACATTTAAATTTACTAATATACTTCGAAATTCATTGATTTTTAATATTTACTTAAATGTTCACACATACCTACATAGTGGTCCCTGCTAACAAGAATTCTATAAAAGTGGTCCCTGGTCACGAAAAGATTGGGAACCCCTGATTTAGATACATGAACATTTTGCTTGAATACATATATATATTCTTAAATTAGCTTTTTGAATAATGTTAATTTATAAGATAATTTTATAATTCATAACTTAACAATATTATTAAATAAAATGCATGTAAATAAATGTAAACCTTTTTTTGTTTAAACACATTTTGATTGAATCGAACCTGAGCCTGAGCGAGAGCGAGAGCTCCGAACAGGTGATAGAGAGGCACGATTGGCGTTCGTCTTGTGACGCATGTATCCATTCAGTTTTACTTATAATTTCACGTTGTTACATGTAATTAATTTGTCTAATTTAAATTAAGAAAATATTTGTATTAACGAGTGCAAATAAATTTTATTTATCGATTTTTAATTTGCTCTTTTGTATCGTACAAAATCGTTGTATGGTAATTCAGTGATAATAATTCCATTGAATCAACAAAATCATCCAAAAAATAAAATCCCTCTGGTGTCGAGGTAAAGGGCGGCGTTGAGTTCCGCCACTCAGCACGCAATGCCTCCTAAATTCGTCGGAAAGTGAAAGAAGAAATTTGAAAGCGACTATTGCATAGGAACGAAAACAGCAGAAGATACTTCGCCAGCCTTTAACACTCACTAAAGACCAGAGGAGCTCCTGGAGATGTACATAATAATTTAAGTTGTTTTTTTTCAAAATTCTTTATTTACATGAATATAAGTTACAATACAAATGTAAAGTTATAAAATAAAATAAAAAAATCAGCTTCACACTGTATCCCGCTCACAGCAGGTAGGCAGAGGGAACCTAGTGTTAAGACACTCCGTTCCCCACTTTCCGCCTAATTCTGGAGGCATTGCGTGCTGAGTGGCGGAACTTAACGCCGCGCTTTGCCTCGACACCAGAGCGAAAGAAATGAAAATATAAATGTAAATAAATATTTCACTTCCTCGAGTGGGGATCGAACCCACAACCAGTAGATTTTACAGTCACACTTTGTGCCCCTGCGTCATGTAAACTTATGCCTTTATATATTGCAACTAAGATAGGTATCAGAGTACAAACTATATTATACCTATAACTAGAATATTTATGGAAGTGTATTATAAAACAACAACAGACATTATGACTAACAGCACAATTCAGTGGAGATAAGATAGTAACAAAATACGAATACATACATGCACTACGCAGTAAGTCCTATATTTAGTGTTGGAGATAATGGGGTGCGCGGGTGAACACCACGACACCTTAGAACAACACCGTTTGATAGAAATGGTATCAATATTGTACGAATTAGTACTAAAATCCATGCTTTTTAAGTTTTCATCGTTATTACATTTGATAGATTAGAGAAAGGAATTCCCTAATTACACAGAATTAAGATGCTAGAAAGAAGTCTGTCAAATGTAGATAAAATATTGAAATAATCTTCTTGTTTTTGCAATTGTTACAACATTATTTTGTACGAAAATTATTTTATTAATAATTAGCAGCATTCAGCGAGTATGTAATATCATAGTACTTCCATTGTATTAGATTTGTTGTCTGTACCTTTGGCTAAAGTAGTTATAGACGAGGTGGCGGCTGGAGGTAAGCCTTTTAAATTTTCAATTACCTGTTTACGCTTTAAATTTGCAGATCGCAATCGA
The DNA here is from genome assembly GCA_013421005.1 of Heliconius erato x Heliconius himera. Lineage (NCBI taxonomy): Eukaryota > Metazoa > Arthropoda > Insecta > Lepidoptera > Nymphalidae > Heliconius > Heliconius erato x Heliconius himera. Next base: position 39,618 of record JAATLQ010037240.1, on the reverse strand, counting down.
TTTGTACTTAGTTATTGAGTGTTCTAATATATGGGTTTTATTACAAGTGTCGTTTTCTACATTATAGTAATATACAGTGGTGTTGTCTGTTTGCAAATATTATTTTAACATTTTTGACATCTTTGAAATGTTGTTTATTTTAACGTTCCTTTAATACTACATAAGTTTTCGAAAAGCATATTTTTTTAATAATTTTCTATTTAGAGATGCGCGGGTGACGGAGTGACTTAACACTAGAAAAGGTCAGTCTGCCCTCTGTCCACCCCGCGTTATATGGGTTACGGCGTGAAGCTAAAAAATGTATTATCATTTTAAATTAGTCTCTTTTTATTTATACGTTTTATGTCTTCTCTAGAAATCTCAAATATTTTAAAATACTTAAAACTATTTTATTTATAATTATTTTAAAAAACTTAAAATATTTAAAACAATCACAAATATATAAACTTTTATTACTTGTCACTGATATATTTTCTTGTGACTTTGATCGTCACTTTGTATTTTTTGGCTAAATTGCGTGAGAGCTAAAAATAAAAGGAAAGTTCATTAACAGGAGTGCTCCCAGACGATACTGTAGCGACTTCTCGACTCGAGCACGTTTCAGGTGACGATAAAAGAATTGCGAAGTAGAAAGTTCATGCGTTTATACGATATTCGCACCTACATATTTTGTTCTGACCGAAACTTTAGATATTGCAATAGTAATAAATTTTTATGAAGATTGTTATTTGATAGTGTAAATATTAAATTCGGTTTAGATGTGTTTAAAATATTCTTTTTCCCCTTTTCTCATCAACTGAATTATATAGAAATATATGACGAGTGGTGTACAGAGTGATATTTTTCACTTTTTCCCATCAAAATGCAAAAAAAACCATTTTGAACACACCATATGAAAGCGTCAAAATGTGAAAAAAAATCATTATTTTTTAATTGGAATTTAAAAAAAAAATTTTTGTAAAATGCCATCAAAATTATGTTTAACCACTTGTAAGTGCATTCTTATACAGTTTACTGCTATCGGTCAATCTTTGAGCTATCGTTCACAGTAAGGTTTAAACATCGTCATGTCACATATCGGTTATGCAACACCTCACTATCATGGCGATTGCAGTTTACTTCAGTTATTTATTTAATTTATTACACAACACACTTGACTAGTTACTTAAGTTAATATGTAGAGCTATATTTTGAGTGTAGTTAAAGAGTGACACGATTGATTACAATAATACACATAAAAAAAAACAAAAAAATATGGAAATTAAAATAATCCAATTTACAGTTAGCAGTTATTATTTAACGTAGAAATTCTTATATATATAAATAACACTTTAAAATATAGAAAATATTTAATAAATAGGATTCTCTCTCGCCAAATGATAATTCTAAACAATTATTTTTGGGTAGCGGATATTTGTAAAAATCTCCCTACAGAGATGATAGCAGCATAAATAAGTTGTAACAAGAAATGATAACAATAAATATAATATAAGAATTTTTACGTAACCGTATACGAGATGTACGAGATGTAACCGTATTCGTATACGTTCTCGTGAACGTATGGCTTAGTTAGTCAGAGCTTGGGCTTCTTGAGACTCTTGGTTTCCAAGAGGCGCGGGTTCTAATACCGCTACTTTCAAATTATTATATGTTTTCTAAAAAGAAACTTTACTTTTCAATATTTGTATCTTAAAATGACATTATTATAAAACGAAAGCAATGTAGATGAGTAAATTAATAATTATGTTGTTCAAGCGGGAAGCCGCGAGTGGGTCGCTATTTTAAAATATAAGTACGACGGCTTGTAACAAAAATTAATAACAGAAATTAGAATGTAAGCTATCGATATCGTAAAAGATTTTTAATACTTCAGGTTTTTATGATTGATACGATATTCTACTTTTCAAATTTTCTAAACCGGGTTAAAGTATTTTTATTAATTTATAGTTTTAGTTCACTTCCTTGTCGTGTAATTAGCTGTTTTTTGGTAGGTTAGGAGATATATAGAGTCATTTCCGTGTAGTGAACGCTATTTCGTAGAACTTTTTAATTATTGATTAAAATTTAGATTTAGCTTACAACCTAAAAACTAGGGTTTATTAACATTATCAGTTATATTATTCATATTATGAATAGGCTAACGATTTTATAAGCATTTAAGTACATAATCTGTAAAATTTCATGCAATTACTTCTCCTGTAAACATTCCTTAAAATATTTAATTAAAATTAACATTTTCACAATTAGAAAATCACTATGAAATTATGAGAACTAAATAAGTTATGATTTATTTTTGATAAAAGTAATCTTAACAAAATAAGCTCTTTATATCGAATAAACGTATATTTCTAATAACTTGTGTTTTTGTCAAATAATATTTCAAAATGTGTAGAAATTATATTTTATGTAAAAGACTCAACACGTGAGCTTGTCCTCGTATCTCATACTTATACGTCAATAATACATCATAGGATATTTCAATTAACGTTGTCGAAAATCGTTAACAAGACTAGTAATATCCGCGAACATAATATTGGATATGCGTATGCAAAAGATAATTTATACAGCTTCACATAGCGTGAAGCTGTATAAATCCCGCACACAGCAGGGTAGGCAGAGGGAACCTAGTGTTGAGACACACCGTTCCCCACTTTCTGCCCCCCGAATTCTAGAGGCATTGCGTGTTAAGTGGCAGAACTCAACGCCGCCCTTAACCTCGACACCAGAGCGAAGAAATATATTATTAATTTAAATAAATATTTCATCTCCTCACATTCACACGGTTTTACAGTCACACCTCGTGCCGCTGCACCACGACTGGCTTCCATAGAGAGGTAATTTATACATTATTAAAAAAATGTGGTAATCAGTAATAAATATATTAAAATTCTGTATATCTACGTCTTATTCATAATAAATCCGGCTACCTGACTCTAAAGAAATTTTGCCGTAACAAAACCTAAAACCGTTCGAGCTTTATCCGAACTGCTTCACAGCACGAAATATAATTAATATTTCTGTAATTAATATTATCGCAAGTATTGACCAGTGTAGTTTAGCTGTTATTCTATACAATTTTTTCTGTGTGTATTATATATATATATATATATATATATATATATATATATATATATATATATATATATATATATATATATATATATTGGTTTTTAGCACTTAGAAAAAGCCAGGGCTGCCCTCTAGTATATTCTATAACTTATACCACATTAGATCCACATAGTATAGAGTATACCGCTTCATCTCTAAGGCCGAACACATGTCACGTGCAACCAACTAATGAGTGGAAGATTTATGTAACAGCTCGTTGTCAGTGCATTCGCTACTGATAAGATAAAGTCCTTATTTCTAAAGACATAAAGTTCATTATGCCGTATGTCGTTACGAACTAGGTCATACGAACAGCTGATGGCCGGTCAATGCCCGCGAGGCTGTGAGGTTAATAACCCCGCACCCTTATGACGGTTTTTCTCCCCTTTTTGTGGATATACACCTGCAAATAATGATGGGACGAAATTTAAAGAATATACAAAAGATGTTACGTTATTTGCATATCAAAGGGCGTAAAAGTTGTGGGTTCGATCCCCAATTATGAGAATGACTGTTATATATAAATTGCTCTTTGTTCTATTAAAACAAAATGCAGCGCAATTCAATTCCCGAAAATGGAGGTTTGTTCTGTCAACTTTGCAAAACAATATAAGACACCAAGAAGATATGAGATATATGAAGTGGTTAGGAGTTCAAATTCTTAAGTATTAGATAAAAATAACATGTAAAATAGTGAGAGAAGGACAATGTAATAAAAATAAATATTATATAAATTTACTTTATTTCAATATAGATCTGAGGTAAAATGCGTACGTGACTTAAATATTATACTTATTGCTTATTTTTAATGAGTTAATGGCGTAATGGTACAGCTATTATATAGTTGATAAGTATAGTGACGACCTTCGAGACGAAATGTCCTGCTAACTGTGTCACCTTCGATGGTTTAATAATAAAAACATGAGTCATAGTCAGTACGAAATATAATAAAATATATTTGCCTTTTAAACATTAAAACGTGATCCCAATAAAATATTGTAATATATTTAAAATATTGGTTGAGGGAAAAATATATAAAAATATTTAAGTGCACTTTTATGTGCCTAATAACATAAACAAAATAACGATTCTGTTTGTTCGTTCTATTCTTATACAGTTTATGTATTTTATTATACAGAGTTGTGTGTGTGAGTGATTTTTATGCACCAGGGTAAAACCAAGGATATTGTTAATAAGGGGGGTACTGCTATAATTGCTTCTATACAAAAGAAATGCATCGTTTTTTTATTATTAAAACGAGCGAGAGATCTGAGCGAAGCAAGCAGAAAGCGAAGCCGGCATATTACATTAACTTTTTAGGGTTCCGTAACTTTAAAGGAAAAAAGGAACTCTTATAAGATTACTTTGTTGTCCGTCCCTCTGTCTGACTGTCTGTATATCTGTCAAGAACTTTTATCTCAGGAACGCTTAGAGATATTTAGGTTGAAATTCAAACCATATATTCAGATCTATGATATGATTTTTTCAGTAGATCTAAAAAATTATATTTTTACATTTACTTGAAAAAAAGATATGGTCATTTATATTGCAAAAAAAACGCATACTTCGACACTATAAAGGGAATCAAAATTATTAGGGTACTTTCGGTTAACATAGATTTATGAAAATTGGTAGCGAGCATCTACAGGAAAAAATCTAAAAACTACACATTTATCGATAAATTCTAAAAAATTATAGCCTAAAGCGGGGCAAAATTTACTAAAGCTAGCTAGTTCAAGAGAAGTATCAGAAGAAAGGGCTTTGGCCAAGCTAAGCTTAAATAAGAGAACCCTCGGAGGGCGAGCTAGATTAGCCCTTGTTCGGTTTTTTTGACGTATTTTCCACACCACGTAGTAGGTAGAAAGAGTCCAGTGTCAAGTAACTATCACTTTTCTCCACATTTCATGCATTGTCAAACGTGCTTCCTCTCAAAAGATCAGAAGACAAAAACATTTAAATAAAGCTTTCTCTACTTCAAGGATCACAACTCTCCATCACAACCGCCGACTACGTCCTATGTAGATAACAACTCCAAACATCTATATGTAAATATATATGCAATTAATTATGAATGGCACTGCATTATAATGGACAGTCATTTAACATCTGCCGAAGTAAAATTTAAATAAAAAAAAAATTAAGTCACCATGCGTGTTCTTTGTAAAGTAAAATGTCTCATAATCATGTTTGAAAGCTATAGTTTAATTAAATAAGATTGATTTTAAATTGATTGAAACTAGTCGTGGCGCAGAGGCACAAAGTGGGTGGTTGTGGGTTCGATCCCCACTCAAAGCTTTATATTTCTCTTTCTTCGTTTTGGGGTTGAGGCAGAGAGCGTCGTTGAGTTCCGCCACTCCAGAATTCGGCGGAAAGTGGGAAACGGAGTGTCCTAACACTAGGTTCCCTCTGCCTACCCTGCTGTGTGCGGGATACAACGTGAAGCTGATTTATTTTTTGATTTATTATATTAAATTGTGAATAAAAATAAAAGTTATTAATATACATTCGTTAAAATGATTTAAAAAAAATCCAAAACATCTTCTTTGCACACCTTTATTTTTGTTGATTTTTACTAGAAGCAATGAGTTAGTTTCTTTTTGAAATTTTTGAAGTCGGTTTAAAATCAAAATTATTAATATTAGTTTTAAAACGTTTATCAGCGCTATAAGTAACAGCTACAACGTTATTCATTTCATTTATTAATCTCTACCTAATATACAAGTTATTATACATAAAATCATCAGCTTACCTGATTAACTGTACACACGTGACAGTATACACGTAACCTTCTATAAGGCCCTATAATATTAAAAAAGAGTATCCCCTTACACTGAATCAATCGTTAAACTATACTTACATATTTATATGCACAAACTCAAACTATATATATATATATATATATATATATATATATATATATTTGTAGAAAATAATATTTTAATTAAAGAAATTGTAGAATGATGAACTAAGCAAATTCAGATTTGACAAAAACTGCTGTTTCCTCAAATTAAATGCGTTAAACGTCGATAATTTAAATATTCTTTTTGGTAAAATGTCAATGAAACCAGTCGTGGCGCAGGGGCACAAAGTGTGACTGTAAAACCGACTAGTTGTGAGTTCGATCCTCACTCGAGGAGATGAAATATTTACTGGAATTTATATTTCCATTTATTCTGATTGATTTATTTTAAAATGTATTTTTTTTTTAATATTCAAACAAAAAATGTTTTATAACTTATGGACGGACGTACGGATGGATAGATATATAGTCTATTGTTCTAATTTACAATATGTGTATAACACTGGCGAGATGGCTCTATCCATCATCGCGGCCCAAGGCGTGTTTTCATTAAAAAATCTCAATATGTTTATCAATGTTTACCATACCTACGCATTTTGTATCTACGCAACGAAGTTAAGAGATAAAAATGTAATTGGTAAACTGAACAGGAAAAAAAATATATTATATAATAGAAACCACACGTGAGACAATTGTAGCGACAATTGATTCTGATTGATTGATTTTGCGTGATCTGCTACAATATTTAAGTAAAATAGTAGAATTTATTGTTCATTTTAAAATAATTTTCATCGTAAATTAAAATTGCGAGAAGTTATTCACTTTTAATATTGTATATCTATTTAAATAAAGTGTTATATTGAGATTTAAGTCCAATGCTATATTGAATACAGATAGCTTATTTATAATAATTTTAATAAACTATCTGTCTATTAGAAGAGCTATGACCCTGCACCATAAAAATAACAAATATTATCCCACAACACATATTAAATCAATGATAAAGCTAACAATGTGTATATAAAATCAAATTAAATTAGCTTCACGCTGTATCCCGCACACAGCAGGGTAGGCAGAGGGAACTTAGTATTAAGACACTTCGTTCCCTACTTTCCGCTGAATTCTGGAGGCATTGCGAGTTGAGTGGCGAAACTCAACGCCGCGCTTTGCCTCGACGCCAGAGCAAAGAAAGGAAAATATAAATTTAAATAAATATTTCATCTCCTCGAGGGGGGAACGAACCCACAACCATTCGATTGACAGTCACACCTTGTGCCCCTGCGCCACGACTTACCTGGCCTGTTTACATTATACATATATCTATTTTGTCTTTCAATTACTCTACGATTTCATAATAAGTTATTAATTAAAAACAAATCAATGAGAAAATCCTTCTTTAAACAAATCACGACAACAGCCACTACTCACACCAGCTATTGTAGCAACAAAAAATGATTAAAAAAAACAAATAAAAAAATAGCAACATTTTTTCTTTTCCTCAATCACTAAATGGCAGAGGCAATTAGAGAACGAGAAATTGGGACGCGCTGTAGGGACCACGTAGTCAGTCACGTACGCACCGATCTGGCCTTGTTCACTTTACTATAGAAACGGACAGGCTCGCCTTGTGTACCTGATAATGGACGGTTTTTTAAATAAATATGTTTTCTTTGTGTGTTTGTAGATGCTTGTTATGTAATATGTGATAATTTGCAGTGTTTATTTTTTTGAGAACCGCGTATAATGTTTGGTTTATGTGATGGAATGTTTAAAGTACAATAGAAGGAGTTATAGAATAGAGGCCTGTTGTGGTCTCAGTGTGTGACTGTAAAAGGTTGCAGGTGCAATTCCCATTCGAAGAAATAAAATATTTAATATTTTAATTACCTGGCTCTGGTTTCGAGACAAAGCGCGGCGTTGAGTTCCGCGGATAGATTCCGGCGGAAATTGGGAAACGGAGACTTCCTCTGCCTACCCTGCTATGTGCGGGATACAGCATAACGCTAAAAAATAAAGAAATATAGAACAATACAAATCAAAATTTATAAAAATAAAATTGCCTAAAAGTAAACTACTCTATCTCTATCTATTTCTATTCATGTGGTGAAATCATATTAGTCATTCGTCTCCATTTAAGTGAAATTTAGAGCACTTAAAAAAAGAAATGATTTAATAATTCCGTTTACTTACATCGCTTGTCAAAAAAGATTACTATGGATAATTCTTTATCTTAGATGAACACTCGTACAGTAGATTTACGAGAAATATAAAGAAATATAGGCAGAAGGAACCTAATGTTAGGTTAAGATACTTTGTTCCTTACGCACCGCCAAAAGTTTAAACTATGAGGCACGCCAGTCAGCAGATTGGCGGAACTCAACTTGTTTGTCTTGTTACCAAAGCGAAGAAGTGAACACAATTTATTTCGTGAAGATTTCTCGTTGTAATCTCTATATCTATATATAATAAAAGAATAGAAAAGAAAGAGATAAAAGAATAGAAAATTCTGTGCATGAAAGATATGTATAAATATAAGACATAATCGGTAGTGCTGAATTCAATGATCATTTATTCTGATCATTTTCTCCGTTTTCTTGTTCACAATTTTTTTTTATGAATAAAGTTTTTAACTTCATTATGTTTTTCACTTTATTCAATTACTTGCATTAAACCTTTTTGTGTATATTTTTTTACAGACTGACACAAAAGCAACGGTCGTAACTGGTTTCGTTTAACGACTAAGTAACATCCGTTTTCATTTGTCAGTCAAGGTCACCTATATAATTACTTTTTTTTAGCTTCACGCTGCATCGCGCTCATAGCAGTATAGGCAGACGGAACCTAGTGTTAAGACGATCCGTTCCCCTTAAGACATTTCCGTTCCCCACTTTTCAGTGTTGAGTGGCGTAACTTAACGCCGCGCTACCAGGAACAGGAAATGTAAATATGAAATATTTAATTTTATCAGATCTATCGTGTTTACAGTAGTAACGCTTTTGCCCCTGCGCCACGACTGGTCTCAAAGAGGCCTTATTTATAATGATTACAATTACAATTAGTTTTCCTATATTATGTTTTATTATATTATTATGTTAACACATAGATATCACGTGTTAACGATAAAAACAATAATAATATGTAAATAGATTTAACGTGTAGGTACCGAAGTGTTATAAAATGTCTATATATAATTTATATTTTTTTGTAATGTCAATGAGTGTCAGAGATAAGCTTGTCTCGCCCACCATTTTAACAGATAAGCTGTTACAACAAATATACACAGTAGTTTAAAATTTTAATATTTTTTTAGCCTTATTTTAGCAGAAAGATTTGTAAAAAATCAAGCCATTCAAGAAAACATAAAAGTGTTGTAATAGATAGACAAAATAAGCTACAAATTTTGTCAATCAAAAAAGATTAGCCAGTCATGGCGCAGGGTAACGCGACAGGTTGTGGGTTCGATTCCCACTAGGGGAAATAAAATATTTAATATTTTCATTTCGACAGAAAATGTGGAACGGACTGTCTTAACACCAGATTCCTAGGCTCTTAAGAAGAAGTCTTATATATTACTACATGTGGAATACATAAATAAATAAATCACGCTGTATCCCACATACAGCAGGGTAGGCAGAGGGAATCATGTGTTAAGACACTCCGTTCCCCACTTTCTGCCAAATTTTGGAGGCATTGCGTGTTGAGTGGCGGAGCTCAACGCCTCGCTTACCCTCGGCACCAGAGCGAAGAAATGGAAATATAAATTTAAGTAAATATTTCATCTCCTCCAGTGGGGATTGAACCCACAACCAGTCGGTTTTACAGTCACACTTCGTGCCGCTGCGCCACGACTGGCCTCACGTGGAATACATATGTGGAATACAGCTTGAGGTTAATAAAAAATCAGCAATCAAAGCCTAGTGTTCTTAGATGTATGTATTTATGTTGTATACATGATGTACCTACTTTGTACTTTATGTGTCATCTTTTAGTTTTAAAACTTTAAAGTCACGCGAATCACGACTTGCGTCACGGCCTCGAGGTGAAAGGGGTGCACGTTGCTTCACTCAGAAGCGCTTAAAACTATGTAATTGGATATATAAACCGTATACATGGTGGCTTAATTAGTAGGAAACCTTTGCTATAAGTATATTTATTATATATTTTTTGCAATTATGAATAAAAAAATCAGCAGCAACAGCAAGGTAGGCAGAGGGAACCTAATGTTAAAATACTCTGTTCTCCAGTTGTTCGCAGAATTCTGGAGACATTGCGTATTAAGTGGTAGAACCGAACGGCGCGCTTTTCCAAGACACCAGAGCGAAAAAAAGAAAATATAAATTTTAAATAAACATTCATTCATTTCCTCGAGTGGGGATCGAACCCACAACAAGTGGCGTTTACAGTCACACTTTGTGTCCCTTCACCCTGATAATTTTACATTACAATTTTTTTCATAATTAAGCCTCCATTATGGAAAAAAAAATGAAAAAATATGATGGAAATTATGGAGCAATTGAAAACGCAGTACCTACGCGAGTATTGTCGACAGTCATTCAGATAAATCTCTTCAGTTAATAATTTTAAAACAGTTTCAAAAGAAATATATAAAGAAATTATTAATTACTCTTTTGGATTCTGCTTCATTGATATGCCCCCATATGGAATGCCCTGATGAAATAGTTTTTTTCATATATTTTACAGACAGCGATCAGTTACAATTTTATTATATGGATTGATTCCACTATGGTGTAGTAGGACAGAATCTAGCTGTACATGCGGTTGTTGTGGGCTCGAACTCCACTCGGGTAAATGAATTATTCTACGTCTTGATAGTTGATACTAGAACACTACGCCTACATTGAATATATTATAATTATCAAAAAAGAAAATTTTACTTTTTATGTTAGGACAATATATATAAACATATTTGCATAGAAAAAGTTTAGAAACTTGAGTTCTAAATATAGCGTGTATTGTTAGTGATGATAGAACAACACAAGTGCCTACCGCTATTGAGAAAGGTCAACTATCCATAATTAAATTTAGCTGCGGGTTCGCGGTCTGATGTATGTATGTATGTATATATTGGTTATTTAATTATTTACACAGCATTTACGTCAAACCTGTTATATATAACCTTATGATCTTTGATAACTTAGCCTTAATAAAAATAAGCAATTACTTGAACGAACTGTCGTATCTTCGTATTTTCTTATTTCTAGATAGCGGACCACTTACTTTATGTTTCAAGTATATATGTATACATTAAAATATTATTAATAACAATATAAACTAATATTAAAATGTAATACAAATTCTATGATGCGCAATTCTCAATTATCTATTTAAAATGATTGTTGCTACAATCTTTTACTTTTAGACAGATTTTGAGCGATTTATCTTTAACTTGTTTACCTAATGTTTGTTTATATAATTCAACGATCTACCGTTCAAAAAATATATCATATTATGTTACTGTAAAAAAGTTGATAGTTATTATAAAAAAAGTAAATTGAAGAACGCTCCGTCACCTACCACATTCTAATCTTTAACTTTAAGGAGTTTAGCCTCCAAGGTAAATAAATAAATTAAGATCTTAAACAAGTGGTCAAGAGGCCATGGCGCAGGGGCACAAACATGTGACTGTAAGCGCGACAGGTTGTGGATTCGATTCCCACTCGAGAAAAAGAAATATTTAATATTTTAATTTTTGTTTTACTTTTAAGTTTTACTCTTGTGTCGAGGCAAAGCGCGGCATTGAGTTCCGCCACTCAACACGAAATGCCTCCGCAATTGTGGAAAGTGGGAAACGGAGTGTTAGCAACACTAGGCTCCCTCTACCTAAAAATCTGAAAAATAAATTTTACACCTAAATCTCAATAACTTAGGTAAAAAACATTAATTTATTATTGTAGTTAGTATTAGTAAAAGCATAATTATGATTACATATATAACAGCCAACAATGTTTCCTATATCCTGCCTTAGTAATAAGCTGCTATGTTTATATTATATAATTGAGTATAATATTATAACATTTATCACATTTCCGATAGCGTGACAGGAAAATTCACAATTTGACGCAAATACAAATGCTCTAATTTGTGCTACCAACATTCAACACTAACAAACCGGTACGCGTGGCTTTGGATACGTTTTTTATAATCTTAATATATATATATTTATGTAATTAAGTATTTTTTAATAACATAATTGATAGTAGAGACGTTTTTTGAGTTTTGAACTTAAAGGCATTCAATGTTTACAAAGATATGTTATTTTTCATTTGACAGCCACTGGTGGATTAGTTGTCTTCAGATTATAGACAGTTTAAATTATTTAAAAGTTTTTTTTTAATTACGAATTCTTGCATTTGGTGGTAACGTCGGAAAGAATGTTTTAAATAATATTTTAGTAGTTGTAGAATGACCCTATTACTTTTTTTAACATTTTTAAAGTGTTATTCCACACTTAGCAAAGAAAAATTTGAACGTAGCAGGACCCGAACCCGCGCCTCCTGGAAACCGACCAGGCTCTCTGACCCCTAAGCCATACGTTCTCATCAAGCTACGTTGAAATTTTGTTTCCTAAGTGTGGAACAATACTTAAAAAATGTCGAAAAAATTAATTAAATAGCATTCTCTCTTGCCAAACAATAAGTTTAGCGGAATTTTGTAAAAACCTTCCTATAAAGATGCTAGCAATATAAATAGGTTATAACAATTTTGACGTAGTTTGATGAGAATGTATGGCTTAGTGGTCAGAGCGCCTGGTCGGTTTCCAGGAGGCGCGGGTTCGAGTCCTGCTACGTTCAAATTTTTCTTGGATGTTTTTCAAGAGGCGCGAGTTGAAATCACGCTACGTTAATTTTTTTATATGTTTTCTTAAAAAGTATATGTTGCTTCATAACCTCCTTTATCGAACATAGAAAGTTTCCATAACGTGTGTAATTATACGTAAAATTATTATATTCAATGTACAAAATAATAAGTAAATCTTCATCATTTAAAATTTGTGAATATTCTGTATATATTTTTTTATGTGAACCAAAAACAAAATTTAAAAGAAATTGCAAAATTTTTCTTATTCTCTGCGGTGCGCGATACAAACATGTTTAACAATTATAATTCGTTAGCCGAAATCGATAGTATGGCATTGACCCACATGACATTTTGCTTTAATATTTATATAATTGGTCATTTCATATTCTTGTTTACAAGATTTTCCGTTATTTTTTTTTGTTTTTCCTTATATGACTGTGAAAGAATATTACACCAAACAGCATATCATTTTGTATAGCAATGACTAGAAAAGAGGTTGCTATGATTATTGCATTATTATATTTTTATTGAATTTCCTTTCAGCTTCACACTTTATCCGACACTCCGTTCTTTCTCCGTTTTCCGCCTGAAATCGAGAACTTGCTTGCAGCATTTCCCCCTGTGGTTAATATAAAATTGCACTCATAGCTTAGCGAGGAAATAAAAATATTAATAATTATATATAAATAATTATATTGAAATTTGAATGAATCAGACTAAATTTGTTATCATTTTCTACTATAACTATGTATTTAACCTTAGCGTTTGTACCATACTAGATGAACGACGTTATAATCAATTCAATATGTATTAATTATATATAAGAAAAATGTACTATAAATTATAACACCAGCAAAAATCTTGACGGCAATGATTCTACAATTATTTTATTTTATTACAGATCAGTCTAATTTAACAATTATTCTATTCGTAGTTGTTTTTGCATTCGGCCACATTCGTCTGGATATAGGTCACCTTTTTTTTAGCTTGATACTGTATCTCGCACGAAAAAAAGTAGGCAAAGGGAACCTAGTGTTAAGGAGTAACTCTGTTCCCATTAAGAACGGAAGTGTCCGTTCTCTACTTTCCATGGAATAACTTTATATACGAATTACGTATAGGATAGGTGTCCCTAAGGGTTCTATTTTATTGCCACTAATTAATTTTAAGACAATATCCTATAAATACCTTACGCTTTATCTGCATAAGTTTCGCAAATCGCAATCTTGTAGTTGTAACTACTATATATTTTCAAGTTTTCCCATCTCTGCCAAACACAAGAATTACGCTGTGAAGAACTTAATATAGGCAATTCAGCAAATCCTTCATGTTCTTTTGTACTAGAAGTACGTAATTTTACTCTTCAGTACAGAGAAACACTGGCTGTTCTAAATCCACATGCACCTTGACCCCATAACGTCTTGGTATTGGCACGTTTGTATACAAGTTACCTACTGTTGAATATTAATGGCCAAGTATGCAGTTCATGTATTTCATTTATGTTAAATATAATAAATAAATCAATAAATAGAATAAATAAATCAGCTTCACACTGTATCCCGCACACAGCAGGGTAGGCAGAGGGAACCGAGTGTTAAGACACTCTGTTCCTCACTTTCTGCCGAATTCTGGAGGCATTGCGTGTTGAGTGGCAGAACTTAACGCCGCGCTTGTCCTCTACACCAGAGTGGAGAAACGGAAATATAAATTTAAGTAAATATTTCATCACCTCGAGTGGCGATCCAACCCACAACCAGTCGGTTTTACAGTCACACTTTGTACCCCTACGCCACGACTGGCCTCAAATTATTTTGACAATACATAAATATTGTATGATATTAAAAAAAATGAGAAAGAGGAACCCTCCATGAATGTGACAGTTTTAAATATTCATAAATAATATATCTCTATAATATCTATAATATAGGTATATACTTGGCACAAAGTTTAAAAGAGCCTTTACCTTTAATCCTGATACGTTAACTTCTATATTTCTCGTTTATATTCTTTGAACCATACGGTTAATAATAATATTTTAAATGCTTCAGTTTAATACTAATCAACCAAAAAGGTCACGTAAATAACAATAAATAGCAGTTTGCAACTGCCACTTTAGACCGTTAGTTCAGAAAAAAGTCGAGAAAAAAATATTTTAAAATATAACGCAAAATAGCTTGAAAAACAAAAAATAATTTACACAACGTAAATACCACAATTTACATTTATAAACCAGTTGTAAGAATTAATAAATGTTGCTGCGCTATTATGTGTATCCGGCACGCCCTCCTTAGCCTGCGTACGTCAAAAACGAGCACAATATACACTTAGGTAATATACTCAAGTGTCTGTCTGTATGTCTGTGGTATACAAATTTAGACGCATTTTTTTCTGAAAAGTATTTTTGATTCCTAAATGTATAATAATACTTTAAAAATGTAATAAATATTTACTAAAGAACATTCTATCTTGCCAAATAATAAGTCTAAGTAATTAGGATAAGTAATTATATTTGGATAGCGGAAAGGAGAACGCCCATGAAAGTACGGAACATAATAAAATTGGAAAAAAAACTGAACTGGCCTCAATCATCCATGTTCATATATACATTTATTTCAGTTTATTGACTTAAACTAAAAACTGCATTTTGTAAATACTTTGTGTCGAATCGTGACTAAAGGAGATGATTTACTTATTATAGTTTATTTCTACGTAGGATGACGCCGCCGCATATAACAAGTATATAGTGTGTTTATTCAATGCAAATACAATAGATATTACCTACATTTAAATGAGTCGTAAATGTAAAGGAATTCACATTTACATTAAATACGTCTTAAATTGGCATTTAGGTTATTTTTTAGAAACCGCGACTTATTTTGAAAATCGACTTCGAAGCAAGGTTAATTCGTATGCTTTTAAATTTCGCCACTATAATATAATACATCAACAGTCGTCATTGGATACAATAAGTGTCACGAAATATGGTGCCTTTAGGAGAGATTACTGTGATATGGAGTCCATATGTATATGTTTGTGTCCATATTGAGGCCAGTCGTGGCGCAGCGGCACGAAGTGTGACTGTAAAACCCACTGGTTGTGGGTTCGAACCCCACTTGAGGAGATGATATATTTACTTAAATGTATATTTCCATTTCTTCCCTCTAGTGTCGAGGTTAAGCGTGGTGTTGAGTTCTGCCACTCAAAACGCAATGCCTCCAGAATTCGGCAGAAACTGGGGAACGAAGTGTCTTTACACTAGGTTTCCTCTGCCTACCCTGCTGTGTGCGGGATATAGCATGAAGCTGATATGTAATTCGTAATTTAAAAAAGCCCTAAAGGGCTTGCAGGGGAAAAGCCCTAAAGGGATTGCAGACTGAGCTAAAGCTCAGTCTGCAATCCCAGCTTACACGTGTTTACGTTAAGATAACACAAATTAAAAAATAGTACTTAATACGTAGGAAATGTAATATAGTAATATGTAGGAAATAAACGTTTATATAGATTCCTATCCTATAATCTACTAATCATATGATGATTAAAGTTAGTTAAGATATTAGTTATTGTATTGTTTTTCTAGAATATGTGAGAGAAAATTGTTTTAGAACCATTGTAGTGTACTAACAAAAAAAAAATATTTGTCCAATTTAAGATAGTTATACAAATACTAATGACATCAGTGCAAATATTCACTAAAAACAGTGTAATCAAAAGATAGTATAGTATGTTAAAAGCAACCGTTCCGATACAATCAATTTTCAAAAGAAATTTCGCTTTTTTGAATCTAAATATTTCAGTCAAGTCACGTGGACAGACACGCTCTACTCCCACGAGCACATTAGTAGTGTTTTACTCTACATTCAGACAGCTATCATTTTTGTTTCATGACCTGGTGATTTTCTTTCGAATTCACATTCGCGGTGAGTCACAAATCTTTTCAACGTATGACACTACAGACTGCGTGACACGTATTTATGCGTCTAGAACTCATTAACTTTTTAAAGAGTTCTAGCAAATTCTATTGATATTTAAAATTTAAAAAAAATATTTTATATGTATGTATCAAATATTATTATTAAAATAATATTATATTACTATTAAAATTATATGTAACATTTTTTATATTTCAGATAATCCTCGTATGGAATTCCATTTCGAACATTTTACAATTCCTAGCAGCCATATCAATTTTCCTATTATACTTAAAAAAAAAAAATGTCACTATATACTAAATATATTGAAATATTTATTTTTTTTGCATTGATCCATATAAAAAAAACAGCACTTTCATAACATTGTTTCGTGCTATGTACAAACAGTATATATATATCTCGCTCTATTATTATAGCAAACCATATCTCACTATATCATAATAAACATCATTTAATCAACCAAGTACGTACGTACGAGTACGTCCAGTCCAGTCGACACATCGAGCGGCGCCTTCCGGTACGCAACGGCGTAGGCAATAGTCATAACAGCTGTATTCTGTTCAATTATCTTTATATTTGAAATAATTGTATTTCTAGCTTAATATTCTTTATTTCTTGAATAGAATAGTGATGCAAGAGTAGAGAAAAGAGATATTGATGTTTTGCAAAAATGAGCGATAAGAATCGAGTCAATTTCACAGTGTCAATGATACTGGAGAGGTCACAGTCATAGCATAAATAAATCCCCGTAGAGCTTGTATGAACAGGTTAATGATTGATTTTAAATTTAAAACGTTGCTCTGAGATAATCTATGGAACCTGAAAATTTAATATATGTATTATATTACAAAATATATAATATATTTTTGTAACTTAATTGAATATATTACTTACCCAAATATATTTCTGAATTTATCTAAAAAAAATTTACCTAGTAGAATTTTTAAAAATCTATTTATAAATAAGCAATAAATTTTCCTTAGACGATGGATCGTGGGACACTCGCTACCTCACTTTAAAAACCTGTTTATAAAAGAAATTTCAACTTTTAACATTTTGTGACATAAAATTATCATCATACATTTTTATTAAAAATCCTGTTACTAAAAAGGTTTTTATTGTATTTTTTTTGTACATTACATTGGTATTGCCCTTTAAGGTTAAAATGTTGCCAAACACAAGTTAAACAAAGCTACGCTAATAATTCTTTCGAAAATGAGTGGAAATTGATAAAGCTATTGTATATTCCTACTACGGGTGGTAAAAGATATGATAAAAAAATATATTTAACTGCTCTGCTCATAATGTGTTTTATATATCAATTTTATTGCTGAATATATAAAAAAATTGTATATTACACAATTTGTTACTTTTATTCCTTTGTTATACTTAAATTCCATTTAACATACTAAATATTCAATAATAATATAAGAATTTAATTGTGAAAATGATTTCATCACAAATCAAAGAGGAACTTACTCATAGGAATGATGAAACACAGTAAGATCTTGCAGAGCTTCTTTAAACGTATGCGTAAGTGAAATAAAGAAAATTATTGACGTGTTCCGATTGTTAATCAATTTCATAATATTTTTAATTATTGGTGTTGATAAGATTTTTTCTGCCTTTTAATTTTTTTTTAATAAATTAATTGATTGGTCTGTGTATTTTTTTTGAGGTAACCTTATGTTAAAACACTCCATTCTCATTGAGACACTTCCGTTTTTCAGGAGGCAATGAAAAATATTGATGAATATCACTGTGAAAAATATTTTAAGAAATTATATAAAGTAAAATAGCGGCGCGACGTTGAGTTTCGCAACTCAACAAGAAATGCCTCCAGGCGGAAAGTGGGAGGCGGAGTGACTTAACACTAGGCTCCCTCTGCCTACATGCGGTATACAGTGTGAAGCTGAAAAAATTGAAGTAATAAAACTATTTGTATTCAAATATATAGATATATTTTTACAATTTGGGACTACTCCCAGAGAGAAGCAGTGAGAAGCTTACATCACAAATTACTTTTTAAATTAAAGAAAATTGGGCGGCGGCGTGGCTTAAAATACCATACAAAATACAAAATTCCAAGAAATCATATTTAAACAAATGACAACGTGCAAATATTGGAAATTATTTTACTAATATTATAAATGTTTTGTTTTAAGGATAGATAATTAATAAAATTAAGGGTGCAAAGCCGTGTTTAGGTCGCTAGTTAATAATAGTATTATTAATTTTACAATATATTGACATTACATTACATAATTAAATAAAAATATTAGGTTTTCATTAATGTAAAAAAATCTAAATTTACAGTAATAATTTTCTTTGGGTAAAATTAAATTACGTTTTATATTGATTTTTATTTATACACTTCAAGTTTCATAATAAGTCGTTATAATCTGGTAACAGAGAGTAAGTAAAAACAGATCACATTTCATCATCTTTTACTCAACAATTATTTTAAAAAGGTAAAAATTGTGTAAGTTGTATTTATTTAGTTGGATTTCTTCAACCAACATGTGCAATTAAAAATTAAAATTAAAAACATTAAATGTATTATTGAGTTATAAGTGATTACCATAAAATTATTGAATAGAAAAAAGTATTAAATAAATATTTTATATGTGAACAAAAATCACCTTAACCTAAATAAATATTTAGGAAACGGAAAACGCAACGTTAAGGAAGCTATGTATTACCGTTTATTCCTTATTCATTTTAACCGTTTGGAATGCCAAGGACATATAATATTTTTGCAAAATATGTTATATACATATAGATAGATATCATAAACATTTGTGAACGTGACTGGCAACGCTGTAGAGATATTCGGACCACGTGGTGTTCCAATTCGCGCGGAAATGGGACGACGATAATTTAGACTCGTCTGCGTCGCCTTGTGTAGTCCGTATCATATTTAATGTATCATATGAAAAATACGAGAAAAATCTAAAATTTTACTAATTTATATAAAAGCTAAACTTAGTGATTTAACTTAATTATAATATATCAGTTTTACGCTGTATTCCGCACACAGCAGGGTAGGCAGAGGGAACCTAATGTTGAGTTCCAGAACTCAACGCCGCGCTTAGCCTCGACACCAGAGCGAAGAAATGGAATAATATACTTATAATTAATTATAATATACTTTAGTATATATAGTATGTTATTTGTTCTATTTTATTATAATAACATACTATACATAATAACATTCTCTCGAGAATGTACTTTATTACTCAGTTTACACTATCATTAAACTGCTTTGTGTTGTGGATGATGTAACCTCATGCCATGCTTTGTGTAACCTATATCGAAGAAACGAAAATATTTTAAATATAGCAGTTTTCACAGGGTATTTAAACTCAGATAGTACCAAACTGTGCCTAGATAGCCTATTTATAGTAAAGAACCATCCAAAATATTATCTATTTAGAATAGATCCAATGTATTTGAAATCCATCGAAGTATAAATTACTTGTAACTTGTAGAATAAGTAAAAGTTGATACTTAATTGATACATTTTACCTACGTTTACTCATAATTAGAAAACTGCCGTAAAATTCTTTTTTCACAAACTGACGACGAATAATTTGAAATTACTCCATCTCAAGATGTATACGGTATATATATAATAACTAAAATTATATTTTCTTAATTCATTATAATTATGTAAACGCGACAGGTCGTGGGTTCGATTCACAATCGAGGAAGTAAAATATTTAATATTTTATGTTCCTAGGTTTTCTCTATACTACGATGCGCGGGATACAGCGTTAAGATTAACAAAAATAAATATAATTATGATTCGTATTGTATAATCATGATGTTTCGTTCCACCTAAAAATATTACCCGAATGAAAAGTAATAGTTAATTAATACAATAAATATACATAAATTAAATTACCAAACCAACATGACCAAACAACATTTTATTCAAGATTATTTTAATTCATTTGATTTTTTAAATTTGTTCAATTAAATAAATTTGATGTTAGCATATATTTTTAAGAAATATTAAGAATTAAATTTTATACGCATACAAACAACAATTTTTTTCGTTGACTGTCTACTGGATCTTCAACAATTAGTAGTTTGTGGTAGAAAAGTATAAATACTAATACAGTATTTATATTACTGTAAATTTTGTTTTTATTTAATATTGTTTGTTAGTATACTGCAAATTTTATATCGAATAATAATTGAAAGAGGTCCAAATCGAAAGAGATGAAGAAAGGACAGAATGCAAGAATGCAAGAGTGTAATGGCAAGATACTAGAGCAAGTTAATGAAGTGGTATTTTTGGGAAGTATGTTCAGTAGAGATGGAAAATACAAGATGGATTTCCGAGTTAATGGAGCCTTAGCTGTATTGATGAGACGACGAAATGTCAGCACAGCTGTACGTACATAATGCAGTGTTGGTACCGACGCCGTTATACGACAGCGAAACGTGGGTATTACAGAAGAAGAATGAAAGTAAAAAGAATTCGTTCTCTCTGACTACCCCGCTAAGGATAAATCATGAGGTTAAGCTGAGTTAAGAATAATAATTGAAAATTAATAAACAAAAAAAAACGATTTTGAAATAAATTCCTTAGGTAATAATAATGGCTTAGAAAATATGTCATACTAAAGTTCCACTATTTAACTACGGGCCTAAAGGTACGGCATTAATGGCGCCAAGATGCCAAATATAGATATACTATAAAGATAGAACTAGACACTAAACCGTGTAATGCCATATTCTTGAACAGTATAATGTGAATACTTTGTAGATAATTTCAATGTAAACATTTTAATCGACTACTAAAATGTTTAGCAATTTTAAAAGTGAGAACAAACAAGTATAATTGGAATTTTGTATTAAGAACATTTTATATTAAAAATTAAAAAAATAAATTAAATTAAATTAGCTTCACGCTGTATCCCGCACACAGCAGGGTAGGCAGAGGGAACCTAATGTTAAGACACTCCGTTCCCCACTATCTGCCGAATTTTGGAGGCATTGCGTGTTGAGTGGCAGAACTCAACGCCGCGCTTAACCTCGACACCAGAGCGAAGAAATGGAAATATAAATTTAAGTAAATATTTCATCTCCTCGAGTGGGGATCGAACCCACAACCAGTCGGTTTTGCAGTCACACCTCGTGCCGCTGCGCCACGACCGGCCTCAACATTTTATATTAAGAATTAATATATTAAGTTTTAAAATAAATAGCAAATAACAATTAGGACTAATATTTTTGAAAATTATATAAGAAAATGAGAATATTATTTAATAAGAAAAATGACAAATTTAATACTATCTGCTCTTTTTTTTATTTACTTTAATAAATATATATATTTTTTTTATTATCCATTCCGCATACAGCAGGGTAGGCAGAGGGAACCTAGTGTTAGGACGCTCCATTCCCCACTCTCCGCCAAAATCTGGAGGCATTGGGTATTGAGTGGCCGAACTCAACGCCGCGCTTTGTCTCGACACCAGAGCGAAGAAATGGAAATATAAAATATAAATTTAAATCCTCAAGTGAGGCTCAAACCGACAACTAGTCGATTTCGCAGTCACAGTTTGTGCCTCTACGCCACGACTGGCCTGTACAAAAATAATAACTTCTAAAAATCCTCCGTCAATTCAATTACTACTCACCCATTACTATTATTATATCAATATTATTAAATCAACTAATATTATTATTTCAATAATAGAATTAAAATAATTTGGCAAATTATTATAGAATATAGTATCCTACAATAAATGCACCAGCAGTAAGTGACTCGGTCAAATTTGACAGTGTATACACTATACAGAATGGCGACCTAGTTCCCGACATTGTTTGCTGCGCACGCGGCGCCTAGCCAAAAGCTATTTTGATTTTTATCTATGCTCTGGATGTCTGCCTCAATTCAATTTTTGCAATGTTTATATTTTTACGCATATCACAATCTAAATGAGAATCGTTTGTGCGTAAATTATAATATATAACAGGGAAACGGGTGAGGTCGAATTAATTTTGCTTGTCGCGAATTTCAAATATAAGAGAATGCGACATACATACCTATAAACCTAGTGTGGTGGCAGCTCAAGTGAAACCATTTTGTAATATTTTCAATTGTTTTGCTTACTTCTTATTATAAACATATTGAAAGTCTATGTAACACAAAAATTGTAAAGCTCATGTAGGAATTTCTAAATGATGAGTGCTGATAAGTGCGCTTGGACGGTATCCAAGAAGCGCGAGTTCACATCCTGCTACATTGAAATTTTATACATAATATCAATATCTTAAATGGAACTTTTGTAAAGTGACTACGAAATTAGTTTTTTACCATAAAATGTATTGAATTCTGCGTCTATACCTACTTACTTCGGGGTACTGGTACAGAACACTGAAAGAATCCGTTTTATTCTTATATATTCCTATCTCTATTTATGAAATACTCGGTTGACATTATAAAGCATGAACATGAGGATCTCCCTCCAAGGCATTTATGAAGAGATTGATCAGACGGTGGTCGAGGCGAAAAAGGTAAGAAACGGTAGCACTTGACGCTTTGTTCTCGCTGGCTACCCCGGTATCAATTTTTCAAGTTCTGAGCAGTCATCTACACCAATAAATGTTGTTTCTATCTTAATTCCCACATATATGATTGTCTCCAGGAAATACATATGCTCTATAGGTATTGACCTACAATAATAATTCTATTTAAAGTAATGAGTTTACGCGAATATTTTCAATATAGAGGATTTAAAAATGTGATGTCTTTAGTGTTATCATATTAACAGTTTTTGAAGGGATAGCCAATTTATTATTATATAAATTTTGTGGGAACTTAAGTTATTTGCACTTGTTATTTGGATTATACAATATCTATATAGATTTTCACTTCAGCTAGCCGTCGTGACGCAGTGGCACAACGTGCCTGCAACGTGAACGCGACGGTTGTGGGTTCGATTCCTGCATCGAGAAGTGATAAGATGAAGCAAAGTCGAATATTAGGCGGCGTGAGGAACAGAGTCTTTTAATACTAAGTTTTATTTATTTATTTATTTATTTATTTATAAGGTCCACCAACAGAATATACACCGTACATGAATATAAAATAATAAAATACATTGCTAAGTGTTATTTCCTTTACAGGCAGACACAACATGCACCAATAGTATACTTTTTGTTTACATTTTTTTTATATCTTTAAAATTACTTTTACACAAAATAAAAAAAAAACAAACTAATGGGATTTAACAACACATAAGAACTATATATATATATATATATATACAAAACGACAAACATTGCAACTGAAAACAAATTAACGGAACGAGATAAATGGCAATGGCAAATTAAATAACAATATAAAAATAAGAAGCAAGAGACAAAACAAAACAAAACAAAACAAGAGAGTGAGTCAAGAGCCTTGTAAGCATTTGAAATTTTTCGTTTAAAACTTCCAAAAGCGTCATACGTAACATCCAAATCTTCTATAGTAGTGGCT
Source organism: Heliconius erato x Heliconius himera (assembly GCA_013421005.1). Classification (NCBI taxonomy): domain Eukaryota; kingdom Metazoa; phylum Arthropoda; class Insecta; order Lepidoptera; family Nymphalidae; genus Heliconius; species Heliconius erato x Heliconius himera. The sequence goes on along the minus strand of JAATLQ010037240.1, from coordinate 15,464 downwards.
ATTTTATTATACTGACATAAGAGCGTCGGTATGGGAGAATTCATTCCTAACTTAGTTCTGTAAAATTTTAAGTTGAAATATTGCTTCGGTCTACGAGGTATATTATTTGGCACATACAATTCAAGCTGACTGACTAAATATTCCGAATCTATTTTGTAGTTAAATAATTTATATAAAAAAAACAAGTTCAACAACGTTCGGCGATCCTCCAGTGAAGTCAAACCAAAATTTTTCTGGAGTAAATCATAGCTGAGAGTTTTAGGAAGTTTCATTCTATATTTGAGATGTTTCATAAACTTTTTTTGAACACTTTCAATTCTCTGGCAATTATTGTTATGATGGGGTGACCATACTGCAGAGCAGTATTCCAGCTTACACCGTACCAGGTAATTGTAGAGGGATATTAACGTTACAGGATTTTTAAGCTTCCTGGAACACCTCAACACAAATCCCAAAGTAGACGTAGCAGAACTTACTATATTATTTACATGATTTGAAAAAGTTAACTTACTATCAACGGTAACGCCAAGATCACGTATTTCACTGACCTCCCTTAAGGCTGTTCCTGCAACTGTATTTTCCAGAGGAAGACCCTAATTTAGTAGGTTGACGTACCGTACAAAGTGTCAAACTAAAAAAAAAAAAATTAATAGTCAATATTATTGTAGTTATAATCAGAATCAATGACAAACGTTGACATCTATGCTATTTCGTGAGTTGTATTATAACCAATCATTTTTTTGAATAATTTACTACTAAAATTGATTGTTTTCTAGTAAATTATCTTCTTTAAAAACAGTGTCAGCTGTAATTTATTGCATATTACTTATTTATATTTTGCATATAATAGATAATATTTACATAGAAATAAGAAAAGAGAACATTCTAGAATTATTACTGGATAATCTACATCAGTAATGAGCTGAGGTAAATGACATTTAATTTGTTCACAACTGATTATGCGGTAGCAATATCGTTGTAAAATTAACGTTGCACTTAGTAAATATTTATATTTCAAGATTTCTGTTTTTCTGATTTTCAAACAATTTAACATTTAATTAAAATGAAATAACTTACGTATATAACTTACGTAGAGGCCAGTCGTGGTGCAGTGGCACAAAGTGTGACTGTAAAATCGACTGGTTGTGCGTTCGATCTCCACTCGAGGATGAAATATTTATTTAAATGTATATTTCCCTTTCTTCGTTCTGGTGTCGAGGCAAAAGCACGGCGTTGAGTTCTGCCACTCAACACGCAATGCCTCCAGAATTCGGCAGAAAGTGGGGAACGGAGTGTCTTAACAATAGATTCCTCTGCCTACCCTGCTGTGTGCGGGATACAGCGTGAAGCTGATTTATTTAAATTTATTTTTAAATAACTTACGTTATCTCTTTATTATGTAAATTGTAAATGCTTTGATCTACGTTTTCCCACACTGAACAATGCTGATTACTTTCATTAAGTAAGTTAATTTATTACAGGATATTTATTACACTCACGCTACATGTTGTTATTATTAATATTAAATAATTGCAATCGTATGGAATTCGTCGACGTTTTGTGTATTAAATGTAGGATGCAGTAATATAGAAACAGACGGAGGTACTTTAAGTGCCTCCGTCTGTTTTGCATATGGTGTATTCTGCATTAATTTTATAATTATCCATATACCTAATTCATATAAATATAAATGGCACCACAAATGCCCTACTAATAATGCCCTATAAACGAGTACTCATGTAGGTTATGGCTTACTTATTTCTAATTTATTTATATTTTCATTTCTTCGCTTTGGTGTATAGATAAAACCTCCAAAATTTGGCGTAGAATGGGGAACGGAGTGCCTCAACAATTCGTCCCCTCGTTTGTTCCCTGCTGTGTGCGGGATACAGCGTAAAGCTGATAAAAAAATCTAATATTAATATACTTGAAACAATTATTTTGCTGTTGCAATTTATTTAGCATTAAAGAAATTTGAAAGTATTAAGAACTTTTATTTACTGTTACATGATTCCATATGAGTATGAGTATTTTTGTACAATTATTGTTTCCATGTAGAGCTCCCTGCGGCTTGGCGAGCTGCCCACTCGCGAACGTCAAGCCATTTGCGTTGATATGACATAAAATACTTATAAAACACCGTAAAAATAGATTTTCTAATATTTAAATAAGGAGCGAGTCAACTTATATCGTTATACATTTTATGGAAGAAAATAATTATTTAAGAAAGTCTTTTTATTATTTAGATAAAATTGCATAGTCTAGTTTTCTGTTAAAATTTCAATATATAAATATTTATGATCATTTTTTTATACTGTCCAAACAAGGACCAGGACATTGAGCGGAAAGCTACCACGAAATTTATTTATTGTTATCATACTGTGTTAAAATATTGTTATTTTAATATTTAGAGTTTTAATTTTTAGCCAATTTTCGAAAACAATAAAAAATAAATCTTAAAAATAATATCTTGTGTTTTTTAAAATGATATCTACTGTTGAAATCAGTCTTCAAAAGTATGACTATGCGGCAAGTGTTCTGAACCATTTTCAAATGATATTTTGCAATAAACCTTGAAAATAGGAACATCTGCTAAAAACTAATATTGATAATCTACTTCCCTGTACTTTTCCGTACGTACTATCTATAAAAATAAATTACTTCCATTACCAACGGACTCGGACGTGGGAAAATATATTTAGATTCAATCCAACCCCGCGCGGTTTCACCTGATTTATTGAACAGCTACGCCATTTAATAATTATTACAATATTTTTTTTATCAGCTTCACGCTGTATCCCGTCTAACAGCAGGGTAGGCAGAGGGAACATAGTGTTAAGATACTCCGTTATCCACTCTCCGCTAATTTCTGGAGGCATTGCGTGTTGAGTGGCAGAACTCAACGCCGAGCTTAGCTTCGACTATACAATATTTATTTTATTTAGGTATTAAATATTCTTATGAATTATTATATTTTTTCTTCTTATCATTCACCAGCAAAAATGGGCCAAGTACGATATAGTTTATCACACCTTGAATTATATGATTTTTTTTTGTTACAAACTAAAGAAAAATTTTGTCGAAAACTAAACTAAAAAATGTATAAAATCAATAGTTTCTATAGGTTGCATTTAGCCTCGAGCATGAAATCAAACCAATTTAACGTGATTTTAAAATTAAAATCAGTTTAAAAAAATTGATGCAGTTGTAAAATATAACTACTGTAGTAAAAAGTATTCGTCAGCATCTTTTTTTGAAGACAAAAGTGCCTTATGTCATTCAGATACTTTGAAATTTGTTACATCCTATTTTAATGTTTCTTTATTATCTATGATTAACAAGAAGTATATATAACATTAGCAGATTTATCTCTCATTAACGACATAATGTCATGTAAGTTGTAACTGTCTGTCATTATTCTTTCCGGATTTATTCTTAAATTGGCACTTACGTATGTAAAGTAGATACGTTCACAAAATTTCGCTGAAGCGAGAAATATACCTCCGGATGTTCTAAAGATCTGGCAGGTGGCCATTGGATCAACGACTCTGACTTGCGAAAATTAAGAAATTAAAATTGTTATGAACTACTTCTACGAACTTCATTTTTGTTGCGTACTTATAAATCGTATATTGTGTTTTTACATGAATCTATTTTTTTAACTAACTAATATATCTTTAATAGGAATATATACAACTTATAACTACTGTACTGTAAAGAAATCAGAATATAAATAAATATAAATTATCTCTAGATGATATCCATATCCACTGATGTAGCAGCGAGTCCCTTCCAGTGGTTGTGCCAGTATCACGCACCACGCTATTTCTGTGCGTTCTGACGCACGACCGGTCAAAGCTCTTGCTGACGTGATGTATTAGTTTTAATAGACTATGTTAATTCCATTTCCTTCTAGAAACTTTGATTTGGGAACAAGAGATCAAAATTCAACTGGGAGATTAAAACGCAAATATGATTCGTGACGTTAAAGTTTATTCTATTCAATATAAAAAATATCCCCCAATTATATATATTGTAACATTGTATTGTAAAATTTTGTATCTATAATTATATATTTTTTTCAGCTTCACGCTGTATCCCGTACACAGCAGTGTAGGCAGAGGGAACCTAGTGTTAAGACACTCCGTTGTCCACAGTCCGCCAATTTCTGGAGGCATTGCGTGTTGAGTTTCGGAACTCAACGCCGCGCTTTCCCCTCGACACCAGAGCGAAGAAATGAAAATATAAATGTAAATAAATATTTCATCTCCTCGAGTGGGGATCAAACCCACAACCAGTCGATTTACAGGCACACTTTGTGCCCCTGCGGCTGCGCCACGACTGGCCTCATAATTATATATAGAAAATTTAATACAAAAAGGGTGAATGGCGGTTATTTAAATAAAGAACAATTACTGACCGTTGGAGGGCCTCGTTGCTGTGCACCCTACGCACATTCCGCCACGATGGCCCCCTTTCGTCCATTGTTTATGCACCCACTATAAAACCGGTCAAGTGTGGCAAGTATAACGATATCATTAATAAGAGCTGCAAGGCCACAAACATTCGTTTACGATCCTCTATTTTCGAGTCACGGTTGTATCGCTAATTGTAATTTGTAGTCCAAATGGTTTAATTTCAATTATACAGTATGAATATTTTTATTGTTTTTAGTTAGTATGTTATTTTTTATATGGGCGATTACATAAAAAGGCTTAGCTTGGCTTTGGCTTGGCATTAGTCGTAACGTCGGCTTAGAATGTAAACTTGCTAAATTGGTTTTTTTTATGTATGTATTTATGTAACCGGACAAGTGCGAATCGGGCTTGCCCACCGAGAGTTTCCTGCTAAAATTAGAGGTCTCGAGTTTTTTCTGAAATTCGGGCTTTGCTTAAAAAAGAGCCCTGTCATCTGATATCTCACTTGAACTAGCGGCATTAATACCAAATTTTACCTCTCTTTTTTAGACTACTATTTTTCAGGATTTATCCGCAAATGTATAGTTTTCAGATTTTTTTCCTGAACTTGTACTACCTGTAGATGCTAGCTGCCAAATTTTATAATTAGATCAACCGGAAGTACCCTATTAACTTGGATTGCCTTCATAGTCAAACTACGCGCTTTTTTATATATAAACGGCCATATCTTTTTTTTTAAGTAAATGTAGAAATACGATATTTTCAGGTAATTATGGGACCGTAGGTCTTATTGGTTTGAATTTCAACTCGATATCTCCAAGCGTTCTTGAGATAAAGGCTCTTGACAAACAGTCATACCAACGGACGGACAACAAAGTGATCTTAAAAGGGTTCATTTTTTCCTTTAAAGGTACGGAACCCTTAAAATCCTAATATGATTTATTATTATTTATTAATACAAGAATTATTTATTTATTTTATTTCATATAGTAGAGAATAAAAATCAATTTTAGAAACTTTAAAAACCCTCTAATAATACATACCTACATACTCATAGTTTTTTTAAAAAAATAAATGTTATTTTAAAAAAGGCGATTATTTGCTAAATAAACTGTTAGCAGGTTACTCTAAGCCGACTTTTTATTATAGACAAAAGCTGCAAAAGAAATTAAAGTATTTTTTTTATATATATTTATATTTTATTGGATTCCCCAGCCAACTTGATATTTCTCTAACAGAAATATAAGGAGTCTAGTCGTGACGTGACTCAAACCGGGGTAACTGCTCTTGGTGCCCTTTAAGCTAACGGGCGACCCAATGCTCTAAGAATTGCATGCATCTATTACCATAAAAGTACTGACTGACTGCCTCTTTGTTTAGTTTCATGTGAACTTTCTATTTTTGATGAACAAATTAAGTTATTGACACTAATATGCTTATTTACTATTTAAAATCCGTTATTTTTAGAGTCAGTGCCACCACATGAATATTTTTGTAAATTATGTTTTTGTAAATTGAGGTCAGTCGTGGCGCGGGGCGAACAGTGTGACTGTAAAACCGACTGGTTGTGAGTTCGATCCCCACTTGAGGAGATGAAATATTTACTTAAATTTATATTTCCATTTTTTCGCTCTGGTGTCGAGGACAAGCGCGGCGTTGAGTTCTGCCACTCAACACGCAATGCCTCCAGAATTCGGCAGAAAGTGGGGAACGGAGTGTCTTAACACTAGGTTCCCCCCACCCTCTACCTATCCTGCAGTGTGCGGGATACAGCGTGAAGCTGATTTTTTTATTTTATGTTTTTTACCTTTTTTCGACAATAGTGGTGTTAATATTGTGTTAATGTTTTTTTTCTTGGCTGGTACCTGTTTTAAGCAGATCAATCGGAGTAATTTTATTTGTTATTTTTTTATTTTCTATACCTTGAAGTAATTAAAATATTATCGTCTATAATTTAGCTTTTGTTCAAGTATGCATATCTGGAGATTGCGAGGAGGTTTTAACCTAAAATAAATCAAGCTTCTAACTCCCAATATTAATAATCTATCTCCTACGTTAATCTTTGATTGTCCCATATATCTATCCAATCTAGAGATTGGATTGGAATTAATATTGGGCGTAAGTCAATTTAATCAAAAGATATGAGCATTTATGCATCCTTTTTCCTGCTTTTTGTATGAAATTCGCCGCGTAATAAGAAGAAGGATATTTAAAATTTAGGAAGAAGTAAGATCTTACAATACATTCATTTATCAGCTTTATTATTTCATACTAGATAAGTGTATATGTCCGGAAACTTAAGTTTGTTAACTTTATTTGCCAAATCATCAAAACCTATTATTCCATATTTCCCAATCATAATCCTCTAAATCCTGAAATTCCTCTCTGGACCAGTCTAACTCGCGCTTGTCCTGTTTTTTGGTTAATAAACTTAAATAAACTTTCGTATATTTTAAGCGGTCGTAGCCGCAATGGAGCCGCTAGTAGGTAATAAAGGTATACGTATCTGGTCCTTACATATGAAATTGGTGTTTTGTGTACTGGCCGCTTTAGTGACAAATTTCTGCTTTTTGGTTGGAAATTCCAAATTCCATATTCCAAGTTCCAACGTTTGGACTGTCTGAACTGTTTTGGTCCACTAGAAGCAAATTGGCAAGATTAAAAAGCTTAAAAAGTGGGTACCTCACAAATCTGTGAGGTACCCACTTTTTAAGCTTTTTAATCTTTTTTTTTACGCGTTTGCTTCACTCAATCGAGTGAAGCAAACGCGCATCGACTGCTGCATTACATTACTTAGCCGGCACAATAATGAAGGGTTTTTAAATAGAATTATTATCTGTATTGAAAAGTGTATTCACTACGACAATTGGAAGCGCTCATCGGCCAGCCAGTCAAATCCTGCGTCAAGCGAAAACTGACCCAAAAAAAAGTTACATGTAAGCTTTTGATGAATCAAGCCAGACATCTGGGCAGGTGTCTATTGTCAGCAATTGCAAATCATGATGGAAAATCTAGCTACTAAACAACCGAGACTGGTCAATCGCTCTACGTCACTGCTGCTTCACGACAATGCTAGACCACACACTGCACAACAGACGGCTACCAAATTAGAAAAACTTCAATTGGAATGTCTAAGACATCCACCGTACTCCTCAGACCTTGCTTCAACAGATTAACATTTTTTTCTATAAATATTTGGATTTGCAAAGGAAAAAAATCAACTCCGATGGGGCAATCCAAACCGCATTCACAGGTTTTATTGTTTCCCGTCCAAATGGTTTTTTTTTAGTAAAGGGATCCGTAAAATACCTAATCATTAACTAAATATATTATATTAAAAAATATTTGACTTTTTGTTCTCCCGTACACGCTAATTTCATATGTAAAAATTAAAAATTATAATATCATATTAATAGAAGCTACTATGTATTCAATATATTGCTTCGTAAATACACGTCCATAATCTTTATAATGAACTGATATTGAGTCATACTATCCTCACTGCGATACTTTTACTACAAAACTTGCAACTTGGAAGTCATATAGTCATAACAAATAGTCATTTGCATAAGTGTTATGTTTTTCTTTGAATTTAATTTGAAATTTGTTTAAAATTATATAATATCAGTACAAGCCACTTCAGCCCAATGTCGTGCATCAGGACAGCATTTGACTGTAAACGCGATGGTTGTGACTTCGATTTCCACTTCGAGAATAAATCATTTTCATTTCTTCGCTTTATCAACACAAAACGTTGTGCAAATTCAAATTAAAAAGGTACGATACTCATAAATATTAACAAGAATTTTATAAGGCTATCTTTATTGAATTATCTACTTGTTTAATAAAAGAATATAGCGTGTATTTAGCTGATTTAAAACTCAGATAAATTAAATCAGATAAAGTAAATAAAGTTTATTTCTTTCAAATTTATGCATGTTGCGTTATCCATGTAAATGTGTAGATCGATACCACCGCAACTTAGCTAGTTTGCTAATTTAACTTAAAAGGTATTTTAACAGTTTTTTTACAAGAAAATTTATCATGTTTTACATTTACACATTAAATTTGTAGAATTTTCGCTTGATAGCGTCACGAGTATAAAAATAAACGAAGTGTATAATCGTCTGCATATTTAAATTGTGTTTAAAAATCCGGCCGTATTTTAATTCTACAAAAATGCCACTATAAAAGATTAATTTATTATACCGCCACGTTAAGTGACAGCAATCTCGATATGGCAATGTACAGTCCTATATGTATCTTCATTGACTAAGCTAGGCTAAACAGATCTGGTTTCTGCTCCCTACAAAACTATATAATTGGGATTTCGAATATATATTTTTTTGTCATTATCAATTGGCAGTATTATTTAAATTATGGATTTGGAGCCCAAAAACTTTTTGAGCCTAAGAAAAGATTGCTTTCTTTTTAAAGATGGCACCTCTTTAACTTTCCGTCCAAATAAGCACAATCCTTGAGTTTTGATTGCTTTTGACCCAAACAATTGAAAAGAAAATAAAATAAAAAAGCTTGTAATATAAAAATTCAATTGAATTCATCATATTCATTATGAGCAATCAGAGACCAATGCAATCCTTTATTCTGTTATAACCACGTTATGAATGAACAGTATAGGTAAAAAATTTTTTACGTCGACCGCTACATATTTTATAATAGAATTTTAGCGCATTGCTCACATTTACACTTGAGTCATGCCATACAAAATTAATTATTGATTAAAATTTTAAACGCTGATTCACTACACATGTTTTGTTTAATTAAAATAAACATTTAGCTTAGCTGTTTTATAGTTCATTGCTTTCGGTATTGTTAAGCTTTGATGATGATGAACTAATTTTTGTTACAAATGTTTCTATATTACGGTTATACATGAATTATATATCTGTTTATTTATATTTTTCAGTATTATGATACTTTAATTATGATACGGAAATTATAGAAAGATTTCCTCATTATCTAATTTAGAATACATACTCTAAAATCAATCTCTACAAATAATAGCTATATGCTCAAAATTACTTTCGGCACTAGAAGTGATCTAGAAAAATTATATTCAGATAACTAAAGGTTTCTTTAATCAAAGACAAACATTCGACCATAAGTCGGTTTTTTTTAAATCACGATACAAAGTACATAAAAACACCGGAAAATAAGCTTTATCTGCCATCTGGAGACCGAAATATTTTAACGGATAGAATTAAACTCATACTCCATATATAAAATGTTAAAATATTTATATTTAAGTAACCATACATTTATCAAGAACGTGATATTCAATTTATCATAAAATCTAATATTATTACACAGATATGACTTCATTTTTCGGTTAGATTAAAATTTTATGCGAAATACGTTTCGATTGCTAAAAATATTTTAAGATAGCCTTGAACTAGAGCCGCTCCTATTCTGCGGCGCAGAAAAAGTTGCATAACTTACATAAGTTTTTGTGTGACCATCACTAAATGATTTAAATAATTATTAATTATTAAAATAAAAGCTTTATTTTTATTCTTATATAGAATTGGAAAACATTTTTTTGACAAAAACACTAATAAAATAAAATTAGTACACAATCATTTATATTTACGAAAACATTAGACAAAAAAATATTTTTTTTATTTATTTTATTACTTTTAATTTAATTTGGCAACATAGGCCTAGCCAAAATGGCGGCCACGTGGCACTTTAGTTGCCATGTGTCAGTTGACTTGCTCATAGCGTAATATATAACAGAAGTGTTACATGCGAGACATTCTCAAACAATCAGATTTTTTTTATATTCTTCACAATTAATTATTAATATTAGTGAATAATAGTAATTGTATATGTTTATTACAAAATAAACAAGAGTAGTATTCATGTTATTAAATACCACAGTTAAAAACAAGAGACTACTTTATTTGCAAATATATTTTGAGCTCCTAAGATAACATTTTTATTTTTCGAAATTACGAAATATATTTGAAAATATCGTATTTACACTGGCCTAAACAATTTATTATTATACAAAACATTTCATAAATTGACAAATCTAATATAAAATAACTAATAATAAAATTTCTATTCAAATTCACTCAATGATTACTACGTGGGTCCAACAAAAATAACGAACTGCGCAGTAGCATATTATTATAATAGTACAGGTTTTATATACGTCACGTTGCGTTGTTGCTCTACGATATGTATAATATGTTATGTGCGAACGCCCAATTGATAGCAACGTAGGTAATTTAGTTTTATGTTATTTTAATGTTTTATTTGCATAACATTATTAAATATTATAGCGTCCAAGCGTTCGAATGTAGCGCGACAGGTTGTTCGATTCCCACTCTAGGGAATGTATTATTTATTATTATTAGCTCCTCGTCCTGGTAACAAGGCAAAGCACGGCAGTTAGTTGCATCACTCAACACGCAATCCTCCAGAATTCAGAGAGATTTTTTAATACTAGGTTCACTGTACCCATACTGTTATGTGCAGGGTACAGCGTGAAACTAAAAAAATACATATCTGTTCTTAATAAAAGTAGAATAAACTTCGAAGAGAAGATCTACTTCTCTTTCTCCACTTTTTAAAGTTTAACATATTATGTCATGATAGTATAAATACCTCGAAACGAGTAAACCGTAACCGAGACAATGCCCAGCAATAAATTGAGCTTGAACGGATTAAAATCCGAGCTCTGTTGATTTTTATTATAATCTGGAAGGGTTTGGTGTCGAGAATAGCAGTCCTAACCGTAGAAAATTCGTTTCCATGGTGCATGTCTCTGATTATTTCAAGATAGGCCTCAGAGATCCCTTAAAAATCGCATCGTAGGGAACAGAAATGTCTTATTGGTATCGGAGTGTCTTATCTAGGTTCCCAGACTCTCTCTGCCTGCCCTACTATGTCCAGGGTATAGCGTAATACTTTAAAAATCTAAAGTAGGAAGTCTCTGACTTATTATGTAACGCCGTAAATCGAGATTATTATTATCATTTATCAACAAATTGTTGCTATCTTCAATAGAGTTTTCATTCATTGTATGTAATTTGATAGCGCAGCGGCACAACGTCAGACTGAAAGCTGTTGTGGGTTGGATTCCTACTCAGAGAATTTTTCTCGCTCTGGTAACAAGATTAAACACGAACAAATGTAAAGTAATGCTAAATTCTGTAAAATTAAATAAACTAGATCCTATGTGATTGTGTATTTTTACTACTTTCCATTTTAGCTTATGATGTACTTGTGTGCTAAAGTTTATATGTAGTATATTATACGAGTAAGTTATTATATACATTTATAATTTTTTCGGAAAAATCGCATTCTTAAAGAAAATTGGCAAACACAGACCGACCTTTGAGTCTTCGCTCGTGATTTTTTTTCTCCATATATGGAGAAAAAAAAGGCCTACTATATTGAGCTATAGCTCAATTTAGTAGGCCTTTTGTATAATGTAATATTTGAAAACTATTGGATAATATATTTTGGAAATAACATGGAAACAAAAATTTATTTTAAACAATCTTAATGTTATCAAAAATTCAATTCAGGGCTGTAGCCAAAAAACTTTACTGGTGATTTTTCCAGAAGTCATTTTATAATCAACTAGTATTGGTATAGATGTGAAAATTTCATAGCCACAGCTCAATGATAACATGTTAATAAATTTACTCAAAACATGAAACAGTAAAAAATTGTTATTCTTATTACGGAAAATAGACTACATTTAAATCGATTTTTGAACATATTTACATAAGTGTTTGCATTTTTTATCAGTCTACTATAATCAGACAAAGTTTATTGAGTACAAATATTTTGATATTGTAAAGATATTCTAGCACATGTCGTAAATTGGCTAATACCAAGATTTATAAGCCGATAATTTTGAAACATTACATTATATAAAAGGCCTACTATTGAACTATTTCGAAAACAGTGGAACAGTCGGGCTGTATTTGTCAATTATCTTCAAGAATCCTATTTTTTCGAAACAATTACGAATTTCAAATATCAGCCGAACTACTAAAAATTGATTAACATTCATGGGTGGCGGATAGATACTGAGATCCTGTACTCATAAACAACAGTTGATCCGTCGATTGCGTTACACCCCGTAAATGTGTACTTGTTCTCATCTTTTATACATATAACTTAATCCTATTCTATCTCTATCCTGTTTGTGGCGTTGAGTTCTGCCACTGAACACGCAATGCCTCCAGAATTCGGCAGAAAGTGGGGAACGGAGTGTCTTAACACTAGGTTCCCTCTGCCTACCCTGCTGTGTGCGGGATACAGCGTGAAGCTGACTTAATCCTATACATGAACTAATTTTTAGATCAATCTTCTTTGTATACTTAGCTACAGCTACCCTCTAGCTAGCTAGGTGCAATGTGACTTTGGAGGAATTATTTATGCCCAACTGGCACGCTCGTAAGCTATAAACAAAGAAGTGAACTAAATTGAAATATATGTACCTTGACGACATTATCTTCGTGAAATGTCTGTTTGTAGACTCAAATTTCACTTATTAATATGGGCGTAAAGGGCCAGGGAGCCGTGCCCACTCCAGAATAGTCAGGTAAAATTTCTAGAGTGGGCACCTCAGATATAACAATTTCTTATACCGTTTAAAGTAGCAATTTTTCCCTGAACCAAGTAAGTAAATCATGGTCCTAAAAGGTGGACCGTACTGCATGATTGTAAATATCGCTTAATATTATTATTATAAATGTAATAAATAGTGTTATCTAGTTTAACTTTGTTTTCCTCCAATTATTTATTGCGCAGTAGCAGTTTGTTGTTTATTCATTAGTGACAAATCGATAATTAATCCTGCAATCTTTAATGTAGAGTTAAACGAACTTAAATTTATAATCGACTTATATTTCATAAATTAAATATAAATCATTAATCTATGTATAAATTTACGTACCTTACATTCAGTAGATACGTTTAAAGAAATATGTAAATAAAAAATATTTTAAAATCATCAAGTCAGTCAATTTACTAACATTTCTTTATGAACTTTATAATTGTTTTAATAATTTAATTAAAATACATATATATAAATTTAAAATACATATATTTTTCAGAAGCATATTTTCTATTAAGAATTAATTTAAAAGTTAGTGTATATAAAACATTTTAAATTTGTATCTGCCTTTTTTTTGGAATATGTTTAAATTATAATTGTTGTGAATATAGCATATGTTTAATGTAGTGTTTGCTTTTAACCAGCTATGCATGAGTGCAATAATTTTGTGCTATGTATATTAATTATTCTAAAATTCACAAAAAAATCTGTCGTACTTTTTATAATTTTCATTTCCCGTAATCAAGCTGATAAAAATATATTTTAAGTAGATTCTTCATTTATAACAGTTATAACAGGTAAGATTGCTCGAGTAAGAAACATAAACGTCAACCGTTACATCAGTCTAGTATTTTTTTGTTTACACTACATAAATGAATAAAGTTTAAAGAGGAAATCATCATTTTATCATTGAAAAACCTTGTGATAAATTACTCCAACATCCTATTTCCGTCTGTAGCAAAACATCTCTTTTTTAAATATTTAATAATAAGTAAATTGAGCAATCTTTTACAACTCTACTTCATTACTATAGTTCTACAACGTCACTTAGGCGCAGTGTCTTTATACATATAATCCCATCAAAAACATAAATGTAAAATAAGAGCCAACTTCAATATTTATGTCTTGATTGTTGACTTCATCAACAAAAGAAATGGGATGTAAACGGGTGCCAAATTCAATGGTCACTTGGCTAGTTTTAAGTGAAGCTAGTTTCATCGATAGAAGTGAATGTATTAAAAGCGTCTAAATATTAAAAGGCAAATTTTGATCATGGCTCTCACTTTACATTTGTTTTTGATAGGCTATCATTTCATTTTGTACAGAAATTATGAGTCGGTAGAAAGGAGTAGGTTCATTGTAAAATAATACCAAATGTTATTTTGGCTATTTTCTATACTTTCTTGAACCTTTGAAGTGTTCATTTAGTATCTCGAACTTTTTTAGACATTTTTTGTTTATACTTATACAGTCATATCATCTATGCAACTAAGCATTAACCCTGTTACATGGTAGCAATACGCTTTTCCGCATCCATCTCTACTGAACATACACACACTTTTTAGGATTGATTCATCTAATAAGCATTATTTGGGGTCATACGACCAAGATATATTATTATATTACTAGCGGACCCGGACGCGGCTTCGCCCGCTTAAACTTTACGAATGCTTATAGATATATTTAGGAAATTGTTAAATAAAAAAAAAATAAGTAAACGTAACCATAGTAAAATATTAATGAAAAAAACTAAACAAAACCAGCTACATTATTAATAATTTTATCTCTTTCCGTCTTTCTATTTCACCGAGCTAATATCCAGAATAACTGAACTAATTTTTATTGGACTTTCAGTGATCGATTTTACTGATTTACCCGGGAAAAATATATTACACCGACGCCGCGCAGGGCCGCAACTTACACCACACCAAGAAATTTATGAAAATCTAACTAATCTGCTCCTCGAATAAGCGAAGAACCAAAGAAAAGTATAAATTAATTATAAACAGCAAATAATTACATAAAAATTAACAGTAGTTCGAAAATGTATGAAAATTTACAAAACCGTCAAAGTTATCTGCCCGTTCGCGTCGGTCATACTATGCCGGTCGTATGCTAGGTTATTTCGAATACGTGACATCTCTTTAATTATTTATTAGAATGTTATACAGTGAACTATAATTTCAATCTAGATGAAATGCTAAAACTGACTATTATATTCATTTTCATAAGGATCAATATCAAATTATAGAAAATACATACAACAAAAACCCGATAAATATAAAGTAAATTAATTAAAATGCTTACTTGTTGTTACTGTGTTACTTTGCTCAAGCTTCAGAGATAAATATGATATGTGTATCGCGGACTTTTTTAAACATTATTTAAAGGACAATATATTTTGAAAAACATTATTTTTATGTATCTCATAAGGTTGAGTCGGC
>JAATLQ010037239.1:0-50064 GCA_013421005.1 Heliconius erato x Heliconius himera | reverse complement strand
CCTTACTCTCAGCATATTAATAAGTATATTAGTTACGTTGGCCATTTAATGTAGATCAAAACTGTCTTTTACTGTTTTTCATTTTAATAAGTACTTTAGAAGTTGTTACAAGATCAAAAAATACTTGCTTTGAAACGGCTCGCCACACGCCATGCGTCCCCCCGCGCCCCGCGACGTTTTGCTTATAGAAGCGCGTCCGCTGCGCCCGCCTGCCTCTGTACTGTAGAAAAGTAGATGTAGATGCGATTGTACGTATTGGATAATTGGAGTTTAATATATTTAGTTTCGTCTATTTTAATTAATAGAATAGTAGGTAGTCTTTTGTTCATAATTTCTTCCGTATAAGTATTTTAGTTTAAGAGAACAGTAGGTAGGCTTTTGTTTATCATTTCTTGCGTTTAAGTATCCTGTTGTTTATTTTGTTTACTCTTCTTCTGTTCTTTTATTATTTTCTTTACCTTTTAGACATAGGAAATGTTTTTAATTTAATTATACCACGACAAAGTCGTTCAAATATAGGTCGTAGAACAAGAAATGCAAATAAAAATCGTTTAAATCTTAGTAATGAAAGCGTATATAAGACGGAAATTAGATAGTAATTTAAATATATTTACTTATTGAGAGGGATGTGTGTCAATAATGATATTAATCCTTACCCTTTTAAATAAGTTATTATTTTTCTACGTTTAACAAAGATAAATTTTGCTTTTTACAATATTTGAAAATTACAAATAGTTTTAGAGAAAAGCTATATCGACTCATGTTATCCCTTACTCTCAGTGTATAAATAAGTATATTAGTTATATTGACCATTTAATGTAGATCAAAATGTTGATTAGTAGCACAGATTTGAAATTACGATACAAAAAAAATCTTGCTGTGTAACGGCTCGCCGACGCTCTCTTCCCCCCGCGCCCTCGACATTTTGTTTATAAAAATGGATCCGCCGTACCCGCCTAGCTTCCCCCAGGCATGGAAGGAGGGCCTGCTCATCATGTTGCCCAAGGCTGGAAAGAGCCCATAGCAGCCTGAGGGGTACCGATCTATAACCCTCCTTTGCGCGGTCTCCAAGCTGTCCGAGAAGTTATTCCTCTCACTTCTCCAGGTGCACATCCACCCATGAAGCGAGCAGTTTGGCGAGCGGGTATACTACTCTGGTTACACTACGCCGTAACAGCGATCAACCGAAAGGAGAGAGCAATAGCAGTCTTCTTCGACGTAGTACGCGTATTCGACCACGTCTGGCACCCGGACCTACTTCATTAAGTGCTCAGAGCCGGCACCCCCCAGCACGTTGCGCATGTCTTTGCCTCCCTGCCTCAGTGACAGGACATTTTTCCTTGAGAGTTAAGAGTTCGAGGTATAGCAGCGACTCGATCGTTGCCGTTGTTCCCCAGGGCAGCATTTTGTCACCTGCTCTCTACGCACTATACACTCATGACATCACATCGCCCTAGCGAGTATCACTCAAAGAGAAATCCTGCAGGTGGTCCAGAACTTCATCCTCCGTCGAGTGACGCAGGCGCCATACTAAGTGAGAAACACCACGCATCACCGCAACCTAAAAATAGAAAGCCTGGAGGTACACATTGGTCGTCTCGCGTCCAACGCATTCCGCTGCGCCAATGTATCGGGTCACCTGCACCTAAGCAGCAGCACTCCGGCCATATCCGGCCGCCCGAGGTCAGACGTCAGATGACTTCCGAGGGACTTTCTATCCTCCTCCAAATGCGACTCATGAGCCTTGCATTGATCCTTGGTCGTTTAAGCTGGGCTTCCCTCAGGAAACCGAGGGTCTCACCTGACTGAGTTGACCGCCTAGATGGCATTTGATAATCTTTCCAATCCCGTCCCGCACGCTCCCTCTCTGTGTCTGCTCTAGAGCAGGTTATCGCTTGAGACCACGGCCATGGAACCAACGCCCAGATGTCGTACGGAGCTACTACGGAGATGGACGAGAGAATGCTTAAATTCTGTGCCTGGCTCTATAAAAAAGGCAAAGTAAATTTAGAAGCGATTACACGTATTTTGGAGTTATCCAATAATTATAATGTATTTCAACGCGACATAGTTGGTTACATCTTTCGTTTAAGTATTTTTGGGTAAGAGAATAGTAGGTAGTCTGTTGTTTATAATTTCTTTCGTTTAAGTTTTCTGTGTGTGTTTTTTTAAACAATTGGAACATCCTTATTGGAGCTACGAAAATGTGGGTTACATTAAGGTTTCAATAATTTTCACATTAGTAACCTTAAGTGCTTTGCAAACATAGGTACATTATATGAATAGTTCAGTAGTTAAAGCGGGCGAAGCGGCGAGCGGGTCGCTAGTTATATATATTTATGAATAATTGCCTGTTGTTGAACAATCAAAGCGAGTCATTGGGAATTAGTAATTTCATTAAGAGTTGTGTTATGTTGCAATATTGTATTTAAATAATAATAAATAAAATCAGCTTCACGCTGTATCCCGCACACAGCAGGGTAGGCAGAGGGAACCTAGTGTTAAGACACTCCGTTCCCCACTTTCTGCCGAATTCTGGAGGCATTCCGTGTTGAATGGCAGAACTCAACGCCGCGCTTAACCTTGACACCAGAGCGAAGAAATGGAAATATAAATTTAAGTAAATATTTCATCTCCTCGAATGGGGATCGAAACCACAACCAGTCGGTTTTACAGTCACCTCGTGCCGCTGCGCCACGACTGGCGTCTAATAAAATAATAATAAATTCCTTTTATTATTATTTAAATACAATATTGCAACATAACTCTTAATGAAATTCCGTTACTGGTCGGTTTCCAGGAGGCGCGGGTTCGAGTCCCGCTACGTTCAAATTTTTATACGTTTTCTAAATAAATATTTTACAGGTAGCTTGTCTTTCTATGGTTAAATAAAAAAATAAAGTAAACTTAAAAAAAATCTATAAAACAAATAAATATAAATAATACTATAATAATAATATAATAATTAGAAATATATTATTTATTTAAACTTAAAAATCAATTTCATTTGAAGAACAGATAATTATTAAATAATGTAAAAAAATCCAAAACAAACTAGGCAGTAAGTAGGAATTTAGTGTTAAGACACTCCGTTCCCCGCTATCCGGCGAATTTTTCGAGGCATCGCAAACGCTTTTGCCGGGCTTTTTTTGCACTGGTGCCAGAGCGAAGAAATTAAAATATAAAATAATTCATTTCCTCGAGTGGGAATCGAAACCACAACCGACGTGTTACAGTCATACACCCTTGAGCCCCTGCGCTACGACGGCGTCAAAAATATTTATTAAAAAATATAAAAAGTAAACTGTCAAAAGTATCGACCACGTGACAAAACCATAACACCCGATACCAGGAGCTCATGAATAATAAAGAGTCATATTATGCCCTTGTTGTGAAGGCGGTTTCAGTCAACTTGTTTGTGTGCATACTACTTTACTATATATGAATGAATGCGTGTGCATGTCCTAGTATACGATGTTGCTTATATTAGGAGAGCATAATGTATTAGAAGTTTACTATTTTAATAGTACATTGTAGGTTAAAAGTAATGGGATAAAGTTTAAGATTAAAACTGAAATTTAAAAAAACATATTTTTTTTATTTTACGAT
Source organism: Heliconius erato x Heliconius himera (assembly GCA_013421005.1). Taxonomy (NCBI): domain Eukaryota; kingdom Metazoa; phylum Arthropoda; class Insecta; order Lepidoptera; family Nymphalidae; genus Heliconius; species Heliconius erato x Heliconius himera. The sequence continues at coordinate 46,455 of JAATLQ010037239.1, read as the reverse complement.
TTATTTAATGAAATATAGAAAAGAGTGTAACGACACCATTTCGTCATCTTTCTCGCTCGATAGATATAATATAAAAATAAAAAATTAAAATTAGCTTCACGCGTGGCGCAGCGGCACGAGGTGTGACTGCAAAACTGACTGGTTGTGGGTTCGATCCCCACTCGAGGAGATGAAATATTTATTTAAATTTATATTTCCATTTCTTCGCTCTGGTGTCGAGGTTAAGCGCAGCGTTGAGTTCTGCCACCCAACACGCAATGCCTCCAGAATTTGGCAGAAAGTGGGAAACAGAGTGTCTTAACACTAGGTTCCCTCTGCCTACCCTGCTGTGTGCGGGATACAGCGTGAAGCTGACTACCAATAAAAAATTAAATTAAAAAACCTAAGATTACATACTCAAACGTCGTTTATTATAGAAGTTTATTTAATGAAACAGGCTCGCCCCACGTCGATATATATGTTCGTCAGTTAATCCAACTAACGTTTCCTAGACACACTCAATAGGTGTACGTAACCATAGTGTAAGATTTTAAAAGAAAAAATTTAATATTTTATTAGGCGCAGGAGCACAAGGTAACGCGACTGTTATTGGTATTTGGTGTTGTGGTGGTTGTGTGGTAGCCCCACTCGTGGGAATTAATGATTATTTATTATAATAATATTTTCTATATTTTATTTTATATTCTTCAATCTGGCACCAAAGTAAAAGTCTTTGAGTTTCGCCATATAATTTATACGCACCGGCCCGAAATATTCTGTGGAAAGTGGAGAAAGGAGAGTCTTAACACTAGGTGAAGCTGATAAAAAATATGTATTTTAATAATTCATATGACAGCCACAACATCGTTGTAGATTTCGTGATCATAATTGTAGCGGGTTGGATTCTAATTTGGGGTGTGAATATCTTTTTGTTTTCTCAGTCTGATTGAAGAAAGAGTTAAAATGGACGTTGATAATTTATTGAATGACATTTTCTTTTACATGGTATTTAATGCCTTAAAACTGGACAATTTTAAGGCATTAAATACCATGTAAAAGAAAATGTCATTCAATAAATTATCAACGTCCATTTTAACTCTTTCTTCAATCAGACTGAGAAAATAAAAATATATTCACACCATTCTGGACAAAAGCTAGACGGACTCGCCCACCCAGGGTTCAGTACCAATTACAACATTCGTCAACAAGATGCTGAACGCAACATTAATTAAAGAATTTCTCAAAGAGAACAGTGGAGAACGAAGTTTCTTTTTTTCTCCCCTCCGCCTATCCCTCTATACCCCCAATATATTACAATATATATTTTAAGTTATAGGTTTGGCGCTCCGTTCTCTCTGACTACTCCGCCAGGGATAAAGCGTGAAGCTAAGTTAAGTTAAATTAAGTTTATATATTTTAATACCAGCTGCGCCAGTGGTGGCGCAAGGGCCCAAAGTGTGACTGTAAAACCGATTGTGGGTTCGATCCCCACTCGGGGAGACTAAATATTTACATAAAATTATATTTACATTTCTCCGCCTAGTGTCGAGGCAAAACGCGGCGTTGAGTTTCGCCACTCAACACGCAATGCCTCCAGGACTTGGTGGAAAGTGGGGAACGGCGTTAACACTAGGTTTCTGCTGTTTGCGGGATAAGCGTGAAACTGTTTTTTTTTTTTTAATAATGCACAATGGAAACGCGATCTTCACGGGTGTCACTGTTGTTAGGTATGAACAGGGTAATCGATAGTCAATTTTTCTAGAACCACCCACAACTGTCGTCAAGGTCAGATGATATACACGTACTGTTAATTGAATTAGATATAAAACAATGAATGGAACTAATGTTATACAATAGTAGAAACATTTTTGTAAATATAGTTTAATTAAAAATAATGAGGCCAAGCGCGGCGTTGAGTTCTGCAACTCAACACGCAAAGCCTCCAGAGTTCGGCAGAAAGTGGGGAACGGAGTGTCTTAACACTAGGTTCCCTCTGCCTACACTTCTGTGTGCGGAATACAGCGTGAAGCTCATGTTTTTTTTTTAAATAATAACTGGTGAAATACTCGTATGTTTAACAACACGCAGTACACCGGAGCACAGTCGTTGTAGGTTCTAATACTTGAGAACTGACACAAATCTCTTTACATCTGTACCAATATTGTTAAGCTGAAGAATTTGCAATTTGTATGAAAAATACATGAGAAAATCTATTATTGGGGGCATTTATCTACATAATAGAACCCATAACAATGTTTTTATTGTTTTTGTCTGTTAATCTGTGCGTATGCGTTTGTACTTATCTCCGAAACGCCTGATTGATTAAAAAGCAGTTTTCACTTTTATATTTTAGCAAAGTTGTCTTAACATTAAGTGTTTATTTTATTTAAATCGGTTTATAAATAAAAAAGATATATCTATATAACATATTTTGTAGATTACAAAATAACTGTTTTATTGAAATGGCTAAAACTTTAGTTTTCAATGTAGGTGTAGGTAGATTTCGTCTTTGAAGTGGTAATGTTAATAGAACACAAAAGTACTTCGGATTATTTAACAAGTATCGTGTAGTTTGAGCGGGCGAAGTCGCAAGTGGGTCGCTAAACATTAAAAAATAAAACAAAAAACTTATATTTATATTTGCTCTTCTAAATGCATTGTACATTTATACTTAAATAAAGAAATACGTTTGAATAACTAACTATCTAAATAATTTAAACTTTTATTTAACTAAAAATATCAAGATTACATTAGAAAAAATATGAACTTGCAGTCTAAACTTTTTACATTTGTCTCATAAGCTTATTGCTTCTATACTAGCTGTGTCTGCGATTTCGTTTGTATGAGAAAAAATAATAATTTAAGATTTTTGCTTTTGAAACGATTTTAATAAAACATAATTTCCTCGCTCCGATAACGAGGTAAAGCGCAGCGTTGAATTCCGCCACTTAACATGAAATGCCTCCAGAATTCGGCATAAAATCGGGAACAGAAATGTCTTAAGTAGTGTATCAACCTTAGATTCTCAGATTCCCTATATCTACCATTTTAATGCTTAAATCAATTAAGTCTCATAAACGCACAGACAAATCAACCAAAAAAATATTGCTTTGGGTTCTAGAACTGTAATAAATGGCCAGCCTATATTAGATATTTTCATACACCTTCCATGTACAGACAGCATCATCTGTAACAATTTATATATAGATAAATATCCTTCGCCCCTTTTACTGCCCACGTTTTTATGCTTAAGCATTTTATTTGTGAATCGTAAACCAGATTCGCTTCCACGTGGATTGATACTTACAATGTTCCATATTTCTGAATAGGAAATTAGGAATTTGCAAATAGGTAGTCTCAAGTTACCCAAGTTATTTAAATCACCGAAAGACCGACACGTGTATTTGAGATTTATATTTAGACTAGCGGCCCATTCGCGGCTACGCCCGCATACCCGTTATAATTATTTTATTATGCTGAATTTGCCATAATTAATATAAATAATATTATCAGCATAAGAGGCCGGTCGTGGCGCAGTAGCACGAGGTGTGACTGCAAAACCGACCGGTTGTGGGTTCGATCCCTACTCGAGGAGATGAAATATTTACTTAAATTTATATTTCCATTTCTTCGCTCTGGTGTCGAGGTTAAGCGCGGCGTTGAGTTCTGCCACTCAACACACAATGCCTCCAGAATTCAGCAGAAAGTGGGGAACGGAGTGTCTTAACACTAGGTTCCCTCTGCCTATCCTGCTGTGTGCGGGATACAGCGTGAAGCTAATTTAATTTTAATTTAATTTTATAATTTATATATTCAATAATTATGAGAAAGTGCAAGCATTACATTGCTGTTGTTATAACATTACTATTGTTATAACACATACATACATAATATTATATAGCCAATAGCACTTCTGAAGAACGTAGCTTTCATACAAAAATAAATAAATCGGACCAGTAGATCCAGAAATCATAGTGTTTAAACAAACAAACAACCATTTTTTTCATTTTTTTTGTAAAAAAATTGTAAAAAAAATATTTCAATCGTCTATTGGTGTATTAATAAATGATAACGACAGTAGTTGGTTCAATCCCTATTCAAGATGCAGTAAATCTGCATCTGAATTATGCGTACTTATTATTTGGAAGTAATGATGTATGTCCATCATTATACTTGACGTTTAATTATAGAGACATCAGCTCGCTGTGCGTTCTCTACCGCATTTATTATGGGGAGTGTGAGTCTGAAGAACTGTTTGACCTGATACCACCTGTTATCCACACTATCTGGATACGTGGCACTCCACTACTGTGCTTTTTCGTAGGAAGTTCCTTCCACACGCCACGCAGGTGTGGAATGGCCTACCTGTGGCAGTTTTTCCAGGTCGACACGACCTGGGTATCTTCAAAAAGCGCGTCTATCACCTTAAAGGTCGGCAACGGACCTAAAGCTTCTCTGGTGTTGCACGGGGTCGTGGGCGGTGATCACTTACCATAATGTGACCCGAACGCTCGTTCGTCTTGTCTTTTCGTTGAATAGATATGTTTGCAATTTAATATACTAAACTAGAAGTGACTAAAATCCTAAGAATATATTTCAAGAGGATTTTAGTCAGATCAAGTTTAGATTACGAAGAAATATTCCTAAACCAATAAATTTTCTTTTAAAATAGAAAGCCTGCTTACAAGGAAAAGAAATTTGTTTTTCTCTGAATTTTCCTTTCTATCCATATAATAGTACCATTATGGTTCTATTCATTCCATTAATATGCTTATCTCAATGACACGGGTACCATCGTCATCAATTACTCATATCCAATGTTACTGGGTCATTAGGTCAAAATACATTGAAAACTGCATTCGAATTATGAATAATATTCAAAAGGTTCTGTAGTATATTAAGATTAAATTTTAAAATTATTAAGACAAAGATGTGAATGCGAAAGTGTGCTTTATGTTCGTTATAAAATATAGTTATAATTATTTTATTCAATATAAATGATGTGTTTTCTAAATTTTCAGAATTGTGTAAAAAAAGATACCGCTGGATAAGAAGGTACAGCTTTTACTTTTCTTAAATTGTTTTAATATTTTTTTAAAATTAATACAGATAATAATAATAGAGGCCGGTCGTGGCGCAGCGGCACGAGGTGTGACTGCAAAACCGACTGGTTGTGGGTTCGATCCCCACTCGAGGAGATGAAATATTTACTTAAATTTATATTTCCATTTTCTCGCTCTGGTGTCGAGGTTAAGCGCGGCGTTGAGTTCTGCCACTCAACACGCAATGCCTCCAGAATCCGGCAGAAAGTGGGGAACGGAGTGTCTTAACACTAGGTTCCCTCTGCCTACCCTGCTGCGTGCGGGATACAGCGTGAAGCTAATTTAATTTTTTTATTTTTTAATAATAATAGTTATATGTCATGGATGTTCCTCTAATTGATTATGTATAATGATCTTCTGAGAACTGTCTGAGATCGTTCAATTTTCATTTATAAATATAAGAATTTACGAATGAAAACAGCATCTCAAGATCAATCTCAAACTTGAGAGGGGTTAATAAATACGGGCCTAAGTAATGTGAAGTGAAAAGACCACAATTGCTATGGTTTTTAAAATTCCGCAACGTAATTCTAAATAAAGTACCGCGTGGGATTATCATTTGAATTGTTATAATGCGACCTCAAGCAGTTACACTGCCCACAAAATAATTGTTTATAAAATTATATACAAAGAATATTCGTACTTTTAGCTATATATATAAAGATCTTTTTGGTGTTCCATCTTTTGTGTGTTTATTACCGATTTGTTGCTGTACATTAAATCTTATACTGAATAGTTACAAAGAATTCGTTTCGCAGAATCTATCAACATGGAAATTCAAAGAAAAATTTAGAAAGTGTCGTATGTTTTGATTCCTGTTTGTAAAATGGAAAGTAAGTACATAGTTATTAATTTTGTAATGGTAATATTGATAAAATGAAATATAACGAAAAAGTATATATTATCAGCTTTACGCTGTATCCCGCACACAGCAGGGTCGGCAGAGCAAATCTAGTGTTAAGACACTCCGTTCTCCACTTTCCGCCGTATTCTGGAAGCGTTGAGTGCTGAATGGCAGAACGCAACGCCGCGCTTTGTCTCGACACCAGAGCGAAGAAATGAAAATATAAGTTTAAATAAATATTTCATTTCCTCGAGTGGGGGATCGAACCCACAACCTATTATATAATGATAAAAGGACGATGAGGGCCCTGATGAAACCATAATGACCATAAAGAGATCTAACTATATACTGTGGCAAAAAAAAAACACTGAAAGTTTGTTACTACAATTACTTTTTATTGTAATACATAATCCCGGTATTACCGGGAAATCAAAAAAAAAAAATATCGAGGAAGGCTATATATCACATACTCGGCCAACGTTACACACTGAGATCAATCTTGAGATGCTGTTTTCATTCATAAATAATATAATGAAGACAACATAAAGCAGAATGAAAAAGACATCTCAAGATTGATCTCAGACTTGAGAGCACTTCATAAATACGGGCCTTTGATTGTGTCACGTGTCTTACATAATTCTTAATTATTTCTATTTATATAAACCGCAAGTAAAAGTAAAATTAGTACATATTTACAAGAATACACAACAGAACTCTTTTAACAGTTATTTTAACCCGAACCGATAACAGGTAAATACCATTTTATCCTTTTATTTTTCCTTATCATTTGGCATTCAGGCCGGTAAGGGAGTTAACCGGAGTTCTTTTTTTATTATTTATAGAATACAGCATTACATCATATACTGAGGTATAGGTATCTCTTCATACATACAGTTCTTGAATAATGAGTAATTGTTTATTTCGATCTATTGTTAATTTCAATTGAGGCCGGCGTGGCGCAGAGACACAGAGTCTGACTGTAACGCAACGGTTGTAGGTTCAATCCCCACTCAGGGAATGAATTATTATTTGTAAATATATTCATTTATTCACTGCCTCGAAAAAATCGACGGAAAGTGGGAAACGGAATGTCTTATCACTATGTTCTCTCTGCCTACCTTGCTATGTGAGGGATACAGCGTGATGCTGAATTCCGCCGTGTTACACGCAATGCCTCGAAAAAATCGGCGGAAAACTAGGCTTTAACACTAGGTTCTTCCTACCCAGCTGTATACTGGATACAGTGTGAAGCTGATTTTCTTTTACAAAATACAGTATTACATCATGTACTGAGGCATAGGTATCTATTCATACATACAGTCCTTCAATAACAAGTAATTGTTTATTTGGATCTTTTGTTATTGTGATCGTGTAAACAGCACGCTGTATGCATTTCAATACAGTTTTAAATTGTATTTCGGTATTGTTTCCAAGAGGGTTTTCCCTGAGGCTTTTTATTTTATTTATATAAACTAATAGAATATCGTTACGTTTTTGTAGTCACGTAACATATTATATATTGATTCATAAATGTTTATTTACTGCTTAAATTATGACCAATAGACAATAATAAATAATTTTAAGCCATTAAAAATAGTTAAAAGTGAACACGTTATGTTTTTTTTTAAATTATTTCCCTAACATCCTGTGGTAGATCGAAAAAATAAAATTAAAAAGTAATCTATACATATAATAAAAAACTAATTTATCACTGTCTGTACATGTGAGATGTACCTATGAGTAAAAATATTTCTATTGGGGCCATTTCATCAATTTAATAGAATCTTAAAAAAGGATTTTTAAAGTTTTTCTCTGTTTGTCTTCACGTAAATCTCAAAATTGACTTAACCAATTTTATTGCAGTTTTGACCATTGTATTAAGGCAAGCTTACCTTAACATTTGGCGTTTTATTTGGATCGGTTCATAAATATAAATATAAAAGATCTAATAATATAAAGTCCTTGGTTCGACAAAATTGGTGCAAAATAATTTTATTATTGAATTAACCGAACTTTTAGTTTCAATGTTTCAATTTTGTCTTTTAAATGATAAAATTATTAGAACACGAAAGTAATTAAGATAATTAAATAAATAATTGTATAGTAAAAAAGAAATGTAAAATCAATTTTAAATAATAAAAATACTGTCACACATATTAAAGATATGACCGTATTTTTTACTGATATTGAGAGCAAAAGAAAGAATGTATATCAATTTATTAAATAAAAGAAAATATTATAAAAAAAAACAATGAAACACAAACAATCTACATTTCCTTAAACTGGTTCGTTGACTGGAATCCATAACAATAGATACCTGTAAAGTTATTGTTCTCCTTTGTAGGTAATTTGTTCACGTCCATATCTATAAGGTTATATGGACAATATGATTTGTCGATTTGAATTATAAATGTGATATAAGAATGTTTATTTATAGTAATAAGCAAAAGCTATTAGTGGAAGAGGCCGGTCGTGGCGCAGAGGCACAAAGCATGATTGTTAAATCGACTGGTTGTGGGTTCAATCCCTACTCGAGGAAGTGAAATATATATTTACGTTTATATTTTCATTTGTTCGCTCTGGTGTCGAAGCAAAGCGCGGCGTTGAATTCCGCCAGTCAGCACGCAATGTCTCCAAAATTCGGCGGAAAGTGGGGAACGGAGTCTCTTAACACTAGGTTCCCTCTGCCTACCCTGCTGTGTGCAGGATACGCGCATAGCGTGAAGCTCATTTATTTTTTATCCACCCAAATATTAATAAGAACGCCATAAGGTACACAGATTTCTGTCAGGTGTATACACAAAAGTCTTTCACACCTGTAGGTGTCACATGTTTCGAAAAAAATATCACAAAGAAATTTAGAAAATCCTTTTTTTTCCTTCTTTTTGTTAGGGTTCCATACTTTTTGGGGGAAAAAAGGACACGACCACTTGGAGATATCGAGTTGAATGCAAATTATATACCTAGATCTATGGCCACATAATTTGACACTGAAAAAAAAAACGTATTGCTACATTTACTTAAAAAAAAGATATGGCCGTTTTCGATACTATAAAGGGAATCAAAATTAATAGGGTACTTCCAGTTAACCAAGATTTATGAAATTTGGCAGCTAGCATCTACATGTAGTACTAGTTCAGTTCTGAAAACTATACATTTTGGGTTAAATCCTAAAAAAATTATAGACTTAAAAGGGGAACAAAATTTGGCATTAAAGCCGCTAGTTCAAGTGAGGTATTAGATGAAAGGGCTCTCAGAATTTCAGAAAAAGCTCGAGACCTCCAATCTATGTACGGAACCCTTGAAGATCGAGCCCAACTCGCGCTTGTCCGGTTTTTTATATTAAAAAAGATTGAGAATACAAGTGTTCAGATCACCAGATGATAAGTGACCATTCTTGCCACGACACAGTTGTAACTCCAGAGCAGCAACAGGTGCTTGGTGCTCTTTTAGGTGGAGTCAGATGCGAATTTTGAAGGTACCCAAGTCGTATTGAAACGAAAACAATACCGCCGGTAGGTTATCTTAAAGTTGTGTGGGAAGTGGAAGGAACCACATGTTATAAAACATAATATAGCTAAAAAAATGACTATGTAATAGCGACGAATACCTAATTTTGTTTATTGATTTGTCCTTTGATTGTGTAAGTTAAAACTAACTTAGATAACCCTTCCTTAGCAGTCGGGAATAACATGAATTTATTTTATAAGTATTTAAACTACTTTTAATTACAAATAAACAAAATTTAAGTCGATAAAAACATATCATGATTGTAACTTAATATTCACCTACAAATAATATACACAAAAATATATACATATATTATTAAAAGAAATATAAAAAACTATGCAAAATATACGTCATCCTTAAATATTTAAAAATAATAAAATAAAATAATGAGTCAACTTCACGCTGTATCCCTCACACAGCAGGATAAGCAGAGGGAACCTAGTGTTAAGACACTCCGTTTCCCACTTTTTGCCGAATCTGCCGAAAACGCCGCGCTTTGCCTTGTCACCGGAGCGCAAGAAAGGGAAATATAAATGTAAGTAAATATTACATCTTCTCGAGTGGGGACTGAACCAACAACCAGTCGGTTTTACACTTTGTGCCCCTGCGCCACAACGGGCCAAAAATAATTGTATCTGAATAATATATCATGACTAAATATAACTACTAATATATAGCTAAATATAATGATAAAACAAAAAAAGAACAATATATTGTATCAGATTTTTATTGTTATAATCGAAAAAAATCCTAATTTCAACATTAATAAAATTTTGCAAATAACTGCCTAATATGAACAATCGTCACTTATCACTTTTTATCACATAATATAGAAAAAAAGAATAAAAAATAAATTATATATCGTAATACAATAAAATAAAAAATAATACATCAAAGAAAAAAAAAACATATAATAAAAACACAAAAAGAATTATTGATATCGACCGTGACAGGACTCGAACCTGCAATCTTCGGATCCGAAGTCCGACGCCTTATCCATTAGGCCACACGGTCGCTATTGTCAATTGCGAAATAGGTTATGTCATACTGCGCAGGCTCTACGTCATAGGGGACGTGAGGGATCGTTTACTATTAAACTTTAATAATACTAAAAAAAATTTTAAAAATACTTTTCTTAAAAAGGTTACTTTTTATTGTTAATTATTTTAATATTTTTGTACATATTATAAATAGTTTTTTCTTATCTATTATGTACATATTCAAAATATATAATAATATAGTCAAAGTAACAGTACTATTTCTTTTACTTTTAATATGATATTACCAGTTTTTTATTGTTCAGTATCTCATAACCTTAATCTATAGTATATACAGGTATTTCTATTTGATTAATTAAACAAAATACAATATTTATATATCAATGTAACAGTATAGTTCGTATTATCTAAGCTTCACGCTGTATCCCGCACACCGCAGGGTAGGCAGAGGGAACCTACTGTTAAGACACTGTTTCCCACTTTGGGCCAAATTCTGAAGGCATTGCGTGTTGAGTGGCAGAACTCAACGCCGCGCTTTGCCTCGACACCAGAGCAAAGAAATGGAAATATAAATTTAAATAAATATTTCATCTTCTCGAGTGTGGATCGAACCCTCAACCAATCGGTTGTACAGTCACACTTTGTGCCCTGCGCCACGACTGGCCTCGGTAAATTTTATAAACTATTTATCTAAAATATATATCTAATTATGATTTGACATAATTAAATCATATCATTATACAAATATTAACAAACAAGCGTTTCACCTTTTTCCCGTATAACAGAGTGAGTAGAGATATCTAGGTAGTGACAAAAAAAAAACACTATTTCACTCTCCGTCAAACATAATCTATCGAGTGGCGGATCACAACACCGAATTTAGTTTCCTTAAACGAAGAATTGAGAAAAAGTCATTCTTATGAAAATAATTTAAATACAATCACATCCCACAAGTAGGCATCGAACTAACGACCGTCACCGTTTACATTCAAAATATGACAACAAGATCGAATAATGTGAAATATACTGTTTTATATATTGCTATAATCACAAACAAAGATAAATGTTTGTTCACTAATTATATCATGATAAGTATCTGTATATATACATTCAAAGAATGTGATAATTTATATAATATTTCGTTCATAAAAAAAAACTTTTTTTTGATTACGATATCAATTTACGCCAGTTTCATGCAAGTGAAAAGTCTAGCGGATTATGGGGGACTCATGGACCGACAGATTAGGTCATCCACACTCCCCAGTAAAACCTCACGGTACTTCTCCTCGACTGCCACAGGCCGGTGCTACAGGCCAAGGAAGAAGCCAAGGATTTTTCCATAATCCCGACGGATACCATATATATCCTAGTGTCAACATATTTTGTTGTTCACTTTCGACCTGAAATAGAGACATTGTGTAAGTGACGGAACTCAACGCCGCACTTTGTCCCAAAGCGGGGAAACGTAGATAAATAAAACAAATCTTGAATAAACTCATGTCACCTAATATAAAATCTAAATACGTAGTATACTATACTATACTACATTTAAAAGTAAACGAACAAGATATATAGTTATATAGTAGTAGTATATATATAGTTACTACGCGTTTTTTGGAATATAATAGACGGAGAGACACCTCTAGAGTTGTTTTGCTCCAACCTTTCGAGTCTTTTTAATTATTTTCATAATTAGCTTCACGCTGTATCCCACACACAGCAGGGTAGGCAGAGGGGACTTAGTGTTAACACACTTCCTTTCCCATTTACCACTGAATTCTGCATCCTGAAGGTATTGCGTTTTGAGTGACGGAACTCAGCGCCGCGATTTGCCTCGACACCACAGCTTCACCTTAAAGGCCGGCAACGCACCTGTAGCTACTCTGGTGTTGCTCGGGGTCGTGGGCGGCGGTAATCCCTTACCATCAGGTGACCCGAACGCTCGTTTGCCTTGTCCTTTTCCATAAAAAAAAAAATCACTTCCTCGAGTGGGGATCGAACTCGCAACCAGACGATTATACAGTCACACTTTTTTGTCACACATAGTTCACACCTACATCACGACTGGTGATCGAATAGAGTGCTTCTTCTTAATTTTTAATTAAAACTAATGAGTAATTCAATATTATCTAAAAGTAAACAAGTAAGTAAGTTGAGGCCGGTCGTGGCGCAGCGGCACGAGGTGTGACTGCAAAACCGACTGGTTGTGGGTTCGATCCCCACTCGAGGAGATGAAATATTTACTTAAATTTATATTTCCATTTCTTCGCTCTGGTGCCGAGGTTAAGCGCGGCGTTGAGTTCTGCCCCTCAACACGCAATGCCTCCAGAATTCGGCAGAAAGTGGGGAACGGAGTGTCTTAACACTAGGTTCCCTCTGCCTACCCCGCTGTGTGCGGGATATAGCGTGAAGCTAATTTAATTTTAAACAAGTTACCTAGTAGGTACCTATTTGTTAACCTAAACTAATCACTTCCCGCATTGTCAACACTTTAATCGACGATAATCAATGGATTTGCTCACCTCATACATAATTATTATGCAATTGAACGACAGTCATGTTTATTATTACAATATATTATTAAAAACTTCATAAATCATAATTAAATTTTATTGTACTTTTTATGTTAGAAGGAGGCCGTCGTGGCCCAGTGGCACAAGGTGTGACTAAAACGCGACGGTTGTGGGTTCGATCCTCACTCGAGGAAATGAATTATTATTTCTTAATATTTTCATTTTTTCGCTCTGGCACTAAGGAAAAAGTCCGGCGTTGAGTTCCGCCACTTAACACGCAATGCCAAAAAAATGTCTTATCACTATGTTCCCTCTGCCTACCCTGCTGTATGCGGGATACAGCCTGAAGCTTGTATAATTTATTTAGATTTTTTATCTTAGAATTTAATCTTGTTTTAGGGGTCCGTATCGTATCCGCATGTCTGTCTGTTCGTCTCTCAAGATCCCTTTCTCGAGAACTATTTGTGGTATCAAGGAGAAATTAATATTAAATTTTCATGTCTTTTGGGCACTGATAAAAATCTTCTAAGTTTATATTTTGGTGTTTCTACTTTTTCTATAAAATGTATTTCGAAATCAAAACGTTGCCTTAGAATTCTAGTAATAAATTAGAATTTACATTACAAATAAAAGAACAAACATTGAAAATTCGTAGTTCCTCAAGGGAATCTTCAATTACCCTAGTGTTAAGATACTCTTTTTCCAACTCTCCTGAATTTTCGATGCATTGCTTGTTGGGTGACTCAACGATGCGCTTTGTCACGTTACCTTGTTATTAATAAATAATAATTAATTTCGCCGAGTAGGAATAGAATCCACAACCGTCCCATTTGCAGTCACCCGCTTGTGCCCCTGCACAACTCAAAATAATAATAAAAAATATAATAAACAAAGTAAAATACATTTAAAATTAAATCAAAACGTTCCATATTCAATTAAGCCATTACAAGCACTTTTAAAATCTAATCAAAGGCAAGTTCCATATTTAAAAAAAACAATTACACTGGCACATATATAGTAAGGACGATGAGTTGTGGCCACTCTGAAATCAGGTGTAGATTCGATTTTAATTATTTTTCTTACAGAAACCCTGAAATCAGAGCGGCCATGGGCCATGACTCGTTGACCGTACTGTCTTAATTGTAATTAACGTTTATATGTCATCATCCACGTGGTCTCATGTACGAAAGTCAAAACAAATGATTGTAAGTATCATCAAATACTACGATAATATGAGATAGAGTTGAGTCATATTTTATCTCTTTCTAACCAATATAATTGGAAAGAGTAGAATACAATCAATGAAGCGAACAAGGACCTATGATAACCTCGAGGTTTCCCGGCCAAAGGAATGTTACCAATATTTTTATTTACGTTTTATTTATAATTATATTATTTTATATATAGACTAGAGACCGAGGCCAGTCGTGGCGCAGTGGCACGAAATGTGACTGTAAAACCGCCTGGTTGTGGTTTCGATCTCCACTCGAGAAAATGAAATATTTACTTAAATTTATATTTCAAGGAAACTAAACTTAAGAAGCACAAAGTATGACTGTAAACGTGACAGGTTTTGGGTTCGATTCTCATTCGAGGAAATAAAATATTTAATATTTCCATTTTTTTCGCTCAAGTGTTGAGGCAAAGTGCAGCGTTAAATTCCGGCACTCAACAAGCAATGGACCCAGAATTCGGTGGAAAATGAGAAACAGAGAGTTTTAACACTAGGTTAAATAGGCTGTGTGTGGAATATGGCTTGATTATAAAAAAATAATAATTGCATTATAAAATTGACATATACTAATCGAATAACAAGAATAACTCTGTTTCTGTGCATTATCAAAAATTATAACACACTCAATCACGAGTTATAGTTTTTTACTTATTTAGAAAATGTATAAAAAATTGAACGTAGCGGGACTCGAACCCGCACCTCCTGGAAACCGAGCAGGTTTTAGTTTTTGTTTGTAAAATAGGCATACAACACACGGATACTTAATTTTTTTTGGCTTCACACTATCCCGGACAAAACAGAGGAGCCTGGGAAAATAGTGTTAAATTACTCCATTCTCATGAAACACTTCCTTTCCCCACTTTCGGAAATTTGGAAGCATTGCATGCTAAGTGGCACAACTAAACGCCGCGCTTTACCTCGTTACCAGAACGAGGAAATGAAAATGTTAAATATTAGCAACACAAAGGCGGTTTCGCCCGCTGATATTTTGTTTTTTTGTTGCCAAAACTGTGTATTATTCGTATGTATACGCTATATTACCTACTGCAAAATTTTATCTAAATGCGTTCAGTAGTTCTTGGGTGAAAGTGGAACTAACATCTATCTTCATAAATTTTCACTTTTGTATTATTAGGAGGATTTCATTTCCTCGAGTAGGAATCGAATCCAAAACCTGCCGCGATTGTAGCCACATGCTAGAGACCCTGCGCCTCTGTTTTGTATATATTTTTATATGTTAATTTTATAACTTTGAATGCATAAAAAAATGAACTGATATTGTTCACAACGCAGGTCAAATAAGAACGCATTTCTACTTCACCGAAGTAATACGGTTCAAAGTGTTATCACATTCATATAATCAATAAAATGCTTTAGTAAAAAGAACTTAATCACAATTACATAAAGTTAATTTTTAAATGTGTTATTTTTTCATGCCATCGTTCATGCAGGATACGGGAATCTTCTCACGCATTATGTTTTCCTGGTACATTGTTATGTCATTTCATTCCGCAGTCGTCACGGTAACGTTGCGGAATGCGTCAGAATTATTTGTTTACCTACCTACTCCATATTTATAAATCGATCTCAATTCTGAGATCGATCTTGAGATGCAGTTTTCATTCTTAGAATATAATTTATGAATGGAAACGGCATCTCAAGATCGATCTAACAAAGAGCTGTTTATAAATACGGGCCTTAGTGATTGGTTCTTGTTTGGAGATTTGTTCGAATTCCATTTTTGAAAACATTTAAAGTATTTGTTGCTTTCCTGGAATGAATGATTCTTGTTTTTAGTTTCTCGTTTTATCTCATAGGTGGAAATAGGAAATAGGTAGAATCCAGATACTTTGTTCTATGCTTTTCAGCCATCCTCAAGACAGCGTATTGAGAAGCGGAACTCAACGCCGCGTTGTTGCCTTTGCCTTTTTTACCTTGCCTTTAGATTTTATATATGGGTATGAATCAATGTATCTGGTTATTTTCTACTACACATAGGAGTTCCAGAAAATGTATAGTACTTTTTTCAGCTTCACGCTGTGGGATACAGCACATCCTGCATAGTAGGCACAGGGAACCTGGAAACCTAGTGTTAAGACGCTGGTCGTCTGTTCCATTTAACCACTTCGGCTCCCCACTTTCGGAAATTAAAATGTTAAGTATTGAGAAAATGAAATTATTAAGTATTTCTTTTCCCTCGTTTGGCAGTCGTGGCGCAGGGGGGCAAACGTTTGACTGCAAGCGTGACGGACTGTGGGTTCGATCCCACTCGAGCAAATGAAATATTTTATATTTTTATTTCCTTACTCTTGTAACGCAGTACTAATATCTAATAGGAACGAGGTACTAAAATAAAATAACCTACAGAAATAGGCAGACAATGTGGAACGGAGTGTCTTAACACTAGGTTCCATCCTAACCTGCTGTGTGCAGAATACAGCATTATAAAAAAAAATTTACAAACTTCGCCAAGGTAATGTAAAAACGAGATGGTTGTGGGTTCGATGATAGCGGAATGATTTATTTTCATTTTACGGCTCAAGACAAATTCGATGACTTGTGACCTTGCACGTAATAGCAGAAAGTGAATTACTAAGGCCAGTCGTAGCGCAGCGGCACGAGTAGTGACTGTAAAACCGACTGGTTGTGGGTTCGATCCCCACTCGAGGAGATGAAATATTTAGTTCAATTTATATTTCCATTTCTTCGCTCTGGTGTCGAGCCTAAGCGCAGCGTTGAATTCTGCCACTCAGCACGCAACGCTTCCAGAATCCGGCAGAAAGTCGGGAACGGAGTGTATAACACTAGGTTCCCTCTGCCTACCCTGCTGTGTACGGGATACAGCGTGAAGCTGAACTGAATTACTGAGATTTCCTTAAACTTGATACTCCTAACCTGCTATATGCGTGATACAGCGCGAACCATCATTTATTCATAACTAATATAATTACTTATAAAAAATATATGAATGGAGCATAATAACCACTAAGTTCTTGAACCCTGGAGTGCAAAACAAAGGCGGAAGTTTATAGGTCGACGCTCGTTCTGTTTAACGACTTAATCGTCTCCATGTAGGTCATGTGGAATTAAAAGCAAGCCAATATTGGCTGTACGATGCAAACGACCCTTTGGCAAATCCTTAAGTCAAATTCGTTTGAGTGTTTAATTTTAGTTTATTCGTAGAAGGGGGGGCAAAGGGAACCTGGGAACCTAGTGTTATGATACTCAGTTCACATTCGGATAGTTCAGTTCTCCACTTTCTGTCAAATTCTGGATGTATTGCGTGTTGAGTGGTGGGATGCGACGATTACCACAACGAGTAAATGAAAATAATAAATGTTTAACTCTTTCGAGTGGGAATCGAACCCACCTTCCGCGGTACGACTGGCCACTTCTACCATATTTTTTTAAAATTCCTTCTTTTCTATTTCTATACCTGATGCCGTCGTGAGGCACTGGCACATCTTCGAACGTAAACGTAACGATTGAGGATTCAATTTCCGCTGGAGCAATCATTTTTTTCTCTGGCTTTGATAAAACAACAAAGCGCGGCGTTGAGGTCCGCCACGGTACAAACAATGTTTCCTCTTACTATGACAACGCGATACAACGCGATGTTGCTTTTTATTCCATATATAAGTATATCCTGTATAATCTATAGAATACCTTATTAACATTAGATGCGACGTTGGGTTCCGCATTTATTCCTCACTTATATCCTCAAAATTAAGTAAAAAGACGAGAGCAATGTGAACAAACAACAATTTCTTTTTAGTTTACGCGCAAGTAAAATTTAATTTATATGCAAAAAAACGTTAATTAAAAATAAAGATAAAAACACACTCCATATATTTATTATATCTTTATCTGTAATTAAACTTTAAAAGAGAACTCCTAAGTCTGTTTTTTTTGTTAAGCAATTATTTCAAATTATCCTCGTGTTTGGCCACGTGGTGTTCATTTATATTATATTGGTGCTTATATATGCTTTTTAATTTAAATCTCCATCTAAAATATGTGTAGGTATAATTTTATATAACTGGTATAATTTTATAACGATTTTATTACAATTTATAGCTGTCAAATCGTTTACGTTATTTTAAATGGAATTTTTTAAACGAACTAAATGCGTATATTTGGTATTACACATTTTTTTTTTGGAAAATCTAGTGATAAAAAGGGGTTATCATTTTTCGCTCATATTTCCATATACTAAAGGAGAAGAAAATGAAAATAATTCATTCCACTGATGATCGATCCCACAACCGTCGCGTTCACAGTCAGACGCTACCCACTGCGCTACGAAGGCCTCAAAAATTAAAATGAATCTTTATATCTATGCAAGCAAGCTATAAGGTGAGTGGAGGAGGCACAGGGGCACAAGAGTGCGATTGTCAAAATACAAAACGTAAGTTTTGGATTCGATACCCACTCAAGGAAATCAAATATTTATCTAATATTTAACTCAACATGACAACAAAGCAAAGCGCGGCGTTGCGTGTCAAAACACGCAACACGCATTGCATTCTGGAAATTAGGCGGAAAGTGAAAAACCGGAAGTGTCTTAATGGGAACGGAGTGTCTTAATATTGAGTCCACAGGGTCCCTCTGCCTACCCTGTAATGTGAACATTAAAAAACTAGACAAAGGCGAGTCGAGCTCGCCCACCGAGGATTCCTTAAAAAATTGGAGAAAAATTGGATTTAACCTAGCTAGAGGCCTTATCTACCATATCTTTTATCTAAGTAAATAAAGAAATATGTTTTTTTCAGGGAATCATGGGACCGTAGATCGAAGTATATGGTTTTAATTTTAATTCGATATCTCCAAGTGTTCCTGAGATAAACGATCTTGATAGACAGACGGACGGACAACAAAGTGATCTTATAAGGATTCCTTTTTTTCTTAAAAAGGTACGGAACCCTTAAAATAGATTTAACTAAAATATAGCTTTCAGGATTGAGGCCGGTCGTGGCGCAACGGCACGAGGTGTGACTGCAAAATCGACTGGTTGTGGGTTCGATCCCCACTCGAGGAGATGAAATATTTACTTAAATTTATATTTCCATTTCTTCGCTCTGGTCGAGGTTAAGCGCGGCGTTGAGTTCTGCCACTCAACACGCAATTGCTCCAGAATTCGGCAGAAAGTGGGGAACGGAGTGTCTTAACACTAGGTTCCCTCTGCCTACCCTGCTGTGTGCGGGATACAGCGTGAAGCTAAATTAATTTATTTTTTTTATTTAGCTTTCAATCTTTCTAATCAGTAAAGATGCAGGTCAATAACTGGCACCAGCCTCCCGATTCGGTTTGTTCACGTTAGATTTGACGGTCAGTGAGGTCAAGAGCGCACGTGAGGTCTCCCGATGCCTCACACTCACATGCAGATGAGATGCCGCGTGACCATTTCGTTGAATTTTCAGTCATTTGTCTTTAATCACTACAATGTTAATTTAGTTTGTATCTTTATTCGTTTTTAATTGCCTCTTTACATTTAGAAAATAGAAAATCCTAATAGCTAGTGAAACACAGTAATTCTCACTTCTAGCAGGTGTTATTTACATTAGATTTATCTTATATCTTACATAAGATTATATAACAAATTTTATTAATCGTTTACTTTGCATGCTAGAAATATTCAGCGGAATGTAGGATATGGATTGTTTTGTCGTGATTCTAGGTTCTTCTACCTATCCTGCTTTATGCTGGATACAGTGTAAAATTATTTATTTATTTATTTTGTTTCAGTAAAATATTAAACGTAATAGGACGATTTAAATTGTCAATTTTTTTTCTAAATTACAATTTGATGAGATAAACTCGTAGATATTAATAAGATTCTTAAAAATTTTTTAAAATTTAAAAAAAAGTTATTTTTAAAATTTTTAAATTTTTTTAAAAAGTTTTTTTTTTTTTTTTATTAGTTTAGTTGTGAGCAACAACTTGAATACACGTGTAAAGTTAGCCTATAATTGAGACATACTTTGTATCAAAATATTTAAAAATGTTGTAAATTATTGTGGTCTTAGTATGTAACGTTGGCTTCCTAATAAATAAATAAAAATAAATAAATAAATAAGATAGTAGCTATACGTAAAACACAATAACTTTCTTCTTCTAAAGTATATTACAAAAATAGGTTTTTAATATAAGTAATTATAATTGAATCGATATGCGCAGGATGTTGTCTCTCGGAAAACGTGAAGCTAAAAAAAAATATAAAATGGAATGTTGTGGTCCGCGGCGTTGAACTCCGCCACTCAATACGCAATGCTTTCAGAATTCGACGGAAAGTGGAAAACGAAAGTGTCTTAATAAGAACTGATTCTAGCACTAGGATCCTCTGCTTACCTTGCTATTTCCCTAATACAGATAAAAAAAACTCATCGAAAATAAGTAATCAGTAAAAGCGATAATCCTTAAATACCTTTTTTTCAATTTTATACTTTGCATAGATTAAATATTTTTTTGTTACATTCTATCACACAAAGTTCAAGGATCAGTTCGGTTATTATAAAATATTCTCTTACATAACATAAATTCTAAATTACATAATGTTATTTTAAAACCACATAATTAATGCTCTAGAAGAAACCAACAGATGAGAAGAATGCAACCTGACAGATACCCACCCACCTGACAAGAAGGAGTCAAAGTCAGTTAAAAATAAAAGGACGATCTTAAATGAAGTATATAATGTAATAATAGCTATTATAGACTGTAATAATTGTTCAATGGAGTTCTTAAAACTATATTCTAGTAGCGGCACGGCGTTTTATGTTGATTTTCATTATAATCGTGACAGTAGTGGGTTCGATTTCCATTTGGGGAAACAAATTATTTTCATTTTCTCTGTCTGAAAGCACAAGCAAGTGAATAATAGAAGTATTTTTTTTGTAGAAACTGTCTCTATTTACAACTTCCGCAAATTCCGGAAGTTAATCACTAATAATAAATTATTTTGTTTCCTTACTTTAAATGGCGTTTGTCGTTTTTATAATCAGTTTAACCAATAGAAGAAGTCGAAGCATATCGTTCATTGTCAAAATAGTAACATTAGTTTTTTTTCTTAAAGAAAAATCTCTAATTGTCTTTGGATTTTCTTATAAAAAACTAGAGGGCGCGCGCGGCTTCGCCCGCTTATTAGGAGTGAATTCTAAAAAAACCACGAAACACGTGTTCAATAAAATATTTTTAACAGTCTGAATTGAAATTTTTATAAAAATCGGTGGCAATTTAAAGATTTTTCCATATAAACTTTCAACCCCATTATTTGAACCCTTAGGTGGGGAATTCTTAAAAACCATGAAACACGTATTCAATTAAATATTTTTAAGAGTCTGAATTTCAAATTTTATAAAAATCGGTACAGATTAAAAAAAAATTCCATACAAACTTTCAACCCCTATTTCATCCCTTTAGGGTTACATTTTTTCAAATTCCTTTCTTAGTGGATGTCCAGAATATGAAAATAAACATCTGTCCAAATTTCACGTTTCAACGCACAGTGGTTACGGCTGTGCGTGCGTCTTACCTCAGTCAGTCAGCACAAGTCCTTTTATATATATAGAAGATAAATCATAAAATACTTTAAAGTATAGCGTACGTGTTGTGTTGGTCAGTCTGTCATAGTCTATTGGTTCTTAAAATGTGTAAATCTTTGATATTGTATGTATTTCCGTGATCCAAACCCAAAGAATTATTTTGTTTGTTATAAACAATGAAATTTTAAATTGAAATTTTTGACGGCGCGAAACAAAAAAAGTTTTGTTTAAAAAATTTAATTATATCGAATATCGTGGTTATAATAGATAGCCATTGAAAAAGGAAAACGAAAATAGATTATTATTGTAAGATTTTTATACAAGTTAAAGAATATCAAAATCGAAACGAAGTGAAATAAAATTAAAATTTTATAACATGTAAACAGCTAAATTTTTCACAAACAAAACAGACAAAAACACACATTTTCTTAAAAATAAAGCAAAACATACATATATATTATATTTATTTAATAATAAAAAAAAAAATTGTCTACAAGTGTGTGACTGTAAACGCGAAGGTTGGTCTCAATGCGCAATCTGTAATAAACGGAGTGTTTTAACACTAGGCGCCCTCCTGCGTACTCTGCGGGATACAGCGTGAAGTAGACAAAAAAATTACAAATAAACCTTCACACACTTTCATACTTTATCAAGGTGAATTTTATTTGTTTTGTAAGTGAAGTCCATAAAAGTTAAACCAACCCTGAGAACCCCAGAAGTCGAGGCCGCGTATTTAGTCAACACTGCACCGACGTCCGAGGACATATTTTCCAAGTTGATGTATAGAATTACATAGAAAATGGACAAATATTTGAAAAATCGTACAGTTTGTTTATAAGAAAATACAAAAATACCCATCGTGGTGTAGAGGAACAGGGGTGTGACTGTAACTCGACGGTTGTGGGTTCGATCTCCACTCGGGAAAATAAATTATTATTTATTAATATTTACATTTCTTTATTCATTCTTTATGTGCGGGATATAGCGTGAAAGTGATTATTTTTACTTGCGTATTTGAAATTCAAATAATATCTTTTACAATTCCTGTTGTTTAAATTAATATGAAATTATTTATATAAAGCGATAATAAAAATGACCATAGGCCGAGTTGTACCTAGATCGAAGCGTATAATGGATTGCGAGTTCGATTTCCTCTAGAGAAAATGAATTATTTTCATTATCTTACTTTGATTTTTTTATCAGCTTCACGCTGTATCCCGCACACAGCAGGGTAGACAGAGGGAACCTAGTGTTAAGTCACTCCATTCCCCACTTTCTGCCGATTTCTGGAGGCATTGCGTGTCGAGTGGCAGAACTCAACGCCGCGCTTTGCCTCAACACCAGAGCGAAGAAATGGAAATATAAATTTAAATAAATATTTCATATCCTCGAGTGGAGATCGAACCCACAACCAGTCGGTTTTACAGTCACATTTTGAGCCTCTGCGCCACGATCGGCCTCAGTACTTTGATAAACAGTAAAAAGTAAAATAGTAAAAATATGATGCAACACTTGCTTAATATTAATAGTAATAGCTACTAAACAATCAAATCAATTAATTAATAAATAAAAAAAACTATTAAAAACATAAAAAATGGCTTCTAATTCTAGCATCATGCAACATCATTGAATTAATTTTATCTGAACTTGGCTGTTGGTTAAAAGATTTCGTAGAATAAATTGTAATTGAATAGTTAAGGATAAAAAACAATTAATAATTTAACATTCGATACTCAGAATTTTTATATTTATTTATTTATTTATTTATTTATCAGGTTTACCTGTATACCATATATAGCAGGGTGAACAGAGGAACCTAGTGTTCAGGCACTCGGTTCTCCATTTAACGCCGAATTTTCGGTGCATTGCGTTTTGCGGAACTCAACGCCGCGCTTCGCAAATATATGTACATGTATTATATATATGATTACCCTATATCACTTTGTCTGTTGCTGAAAAACCAAAAAAATATTCCATAAATCAATTTGAAAGATATATTCGAAAGATTAATATAAGTAGTCGATTGAGTTTTATACTGTAAAAGGATTATTTTAAACTAGAGGGCGCGCGCGGCTTCGCCCGCTTATTAGAAATGAATTGTAAAAAAAACACGAAACACGTGTTCAATAAAATATTTTTAACAGTCTGAATTTAAATTTTTATAAAAATCGGTGGCAATTTAAAGATTTTTCCATATAAACTTTCAACCCCTTATTTGAACCCTTAGGGGGTGAATTCCTAAAAACCATGAAACACGTGTTCAATGAAATATTTTTAAAGGTCTGAATTTCAAATTTAATAAAAATCGGTACAGATTAATTTTTTTTTCCATACAAACTTTCAACCCCTATTTCATCCCTTTAGGGTTAAAATTTTTCAAATTCCCTTCTTAGTGGATGTCCAGAATATGAAAATAAACATCTGCCCAAATTTCACGTTTCTACTATCAGCGGTTACGGCTCTGCGTGCGTCTTACCTCAGTCAGTCAGCACAAGTCCTTTTATATATATAGATGACTAGAGGGCGCGCGCGGCTTCGCCCGCTTATTAGGAGTGAATTCTAAAAAAACCACGAAACACGTGTTCAATAAAATATTTTTAACAGTCTGAATTAAAATTTTTATAAAAAACGGTGGCAATTTAAAGATTTTTCCATATAAACTTTCAACCCCTTATTTGAACCCTTAGGGGGTGAATTCTTAAAAACCATGAAACACGTATTTAATGAAATATTTTTAAGAGTCTAAATTTCAAATTTTATAAAAATCGGTACAGATTATTTTTTTTTCCCATACAAACTTTCAACCCCTATTTCACCCCTTTAGGGTTAACATTTTTCAAATTCCCTTCTTAGTGGATGTCCAGAATATGAAAATTAACATCTGCCCAAATTTCACGTTTCTACCATCAGCGGTTACGGCTCAGCGTGCGTCTTACCTCAGTCAGTCAGCACAAGTCCTTTTATATATATAGATGACTAGTGGGCGCGCGCGGCTTCGCCCGCTTATTTGGACACTTAGGGGTGAATTCTAAAAAAAAACCACGAAACACGTGTTCAATAAAATATTTTTAACAGTCTGAATTATTTTTTTTATAAAAATCGCTAGTGATTTAAAGATTTTTCCATACAAACTTTCAACCCCTTATTTGCACCCTTAGGGGGTGAATTCTAAAAAACCATGAAACACGTGTATAATGAAATGTTTTTAAGAGTCTGAATTTCAAATTTTATAAAAATCGGTGCCGATTTAAAAAAAATCCATACAAACTTTCAACTCCTATTTCATCCCTTTAGGGTTAAAATTTTTAAAATCCTTTCTTAGTGGATGTCCAGAATATGAAAGTAAACATCTGCCCAAATTTCACGTTTCTACCATCAACGGTTACGGCTCTGCGTGCGTCTTACCTCAGTCAGTCAGCACAAGTCCTTTTATATATATAGATAGATTAATGAATGTATTGTGACGTTTTTTGTAATCGACTTCAGAACCAATACACTGTATCTAGGTTTCACGTGGAACCTTCTATCGATTTCTAAATAATTATTTATATTAATGAAGACAAAAGAAAAGCTAAACAAGTAACAACAAAACATAAACAAAAATATAGATTTTCTTTTGTTATCTTAGTTTTTAAACAATATAATTATATTGTGTGGGAAATATTGAGAGAATACCAAAAAAGAAAAACTATATTTTTTATATTTTAGAATGCTATTAAGTAGAATTTAAGTATTATGTATTAGAGGCCAGTCGTGGTGCAGAGGAACAAGGTGTGACTGTTAAATCGACTTGTTATGGGCTCGATCCCCACTTGAGGAAATAAAATATTTATTGACATTTATATTTCCATTTCTTCGCTATGGTGTAGATGCAAAGCAGGGCGTTGAGCAGCGCGTAGTATGACGGAAAATAGTATTAAGACATTTCGTTCCACACTTGTACAAATTTTCAAGATTTGAGTGACGAAACTTCCGCACAGATAACGCCGTGCATCACCTACCATAACAGAAAAAATAAAAATAAGTTAAATATAAACATTGCCGTGTTGAGTGACGAAACTTAACGCCGCGCATCGTCAACCATAGTGAAGAAATGAAAATAAATTAAATATTCTCGTTCGAACCCAAAACCGTCGCACTTACAATCACACACTTTAATATATATTTAGATAACAAACATGATTCATACAAGATGAATATTTAACGCCATAATATTTATAAAGCAAAATTAACCTGAAATAAAAAAGATTTTTCCCTATTGTAAACATTTCTGTTCTATATCCTACAGTCAGTCGGTACGTTGTTACTTTTGTTACCATTTACATCATCGAGTCACCTTTTTGTGAAATACATTACACATTTTGTTAGAAATGTGGTAAATCATGATTAGTTGCAGTTTTTTAAGTACACGTACTTATCTGGAAGTTTTAAAACTACTAATATTTATTCATGTATACCTAAAAATATTATGGTAGTTTTTTTTAACCTAGAGGCCAGTCGTGGCGCAGGGGACTGAGACTTACAGAGTGTGACTGTAAAATCGACTGGTTGTGGGTTCGATTCCCACTCGAGGAAATGAAATATTTACTTACATTTATATTTTCTTTTATTCGCTCTGGTGTCGAGGCAAAGTGCGGAGTTGAGTTCCACCACTCAAAGAAAGAGATTTAATATTTTTTTTAACTCCATACTCTATGATCAAATGTTAAGACATTCTGTTACTCAATTCCCATTCCATCTTTTGGAGGCATTTTGTCTTGATTCGCAAGTCTACACCGCCGTTTTGTCGTGGTACCAGAGCAAGAAAATGAAAACAGTTTATTGTCCGTCACAGGAATCAAACCCACAACCGCCGCGTGCACAGGCTGTGTCGCTCGCCGCGATGGCCTTATATTTTCCAATGACAATGAAACCATTGATCAGTATGGTTCGCGTCTCTTTTCCTTATCTCTTCTTTTTCATTTTGTAATCAAGACATTATAGTTTACGTACGACGAAGCTATAGGTATCACAATTATGATGCAAATTATTAAAAAAAATAGTTAAGTGTTTCTATAAATTAATATAAAAAGCCAGTCCTGTTCTGGTGCAGGGGCACAAAGTCTAACTGTAAACGTGACAGATTGTGGATTCGATTCCCACTCGAGGAAATTAAATATTTACTCTGGTTTCAGATACTACGTTCCCTCGGCCTACGTTGCTACATGCAGGCTTCAAAAACCTAAAAATGATGTAAAACGCCATTTCATTTCATTTAGTATGAAATATTGATATAGTAGTGAACATTTATAAGTAAATTTGGTAGTTTCTCCTATCTATAGATAAAACATTTCACACCTAAGCAATTATAGCTTTTTCACAATAATTTATTATATTATGTTACTTTTTGATAGTTTCTTTGAAGAAATCTACATCATCAGTACCCGTTGCAGTAAATATACTTACCTACGTATAAGAAAATTCTCAAGAACTCTGCACGTAAATCTAAATATATTCACAAATGCAGACAGTAAACAACATATAACAAATATCAAGTCTCAAGATTTCCAATATGGAAAGTAAAAATCTTCTAGAAGAAGAATAATATCTTTTGAACACAATAATGTTCAACAACGCATTGACCTGTTGGTGTAGGTATTGGGATTTGAACTCCCAATCGGTGACAGTCAGACACTGTGATAACGGTGATTAATAAATTGGGAACCTTGTGTTAAGACACTCTGTTGTACACTTCCGTTCTCTACTTTCATGATATATTTAAACAATCGTACAAATTTAAATAATATTAAAAAAAACGTGACAAGGGGAGTCGGGCTCGCCCATCGAGAATTCCGTATAAAAATTAGAGGCCTCGAGTTTTTTTTTCTGAAATTCAAGCTTAGCTTAGCCAAAAACCCTTTCATCTGATTTCAATTTTAATTTCAAATTTTGCCCCTCTTTTAAGGCTATTATTTTTTAAGGTTACCTGCAAATGTATAGTTTCAGATTTTTTCCTGAACTAGTACTACCTGGACGCGTTTTTTGCGATGACATATCTTTTTTTTTAGTAAATTTAAAAATACTGTCTTTTCAGGAAATCCACAGACCGTAGGTCTGAATTTCGATATTTCAAAGCGTGCTAGAGATAAAGCTCTTGAAAGACAGACAGACAGATAGAAGGACAACAAAATGATCTTATAAGGGTTCCTTTTTCCTTAAAAGGTTCCATCGCTCCGTAACTCTAATAATATAAATCGTATATATATCACAGCTAGTTTAACAATAATGAAGTACCACAATTTATATTAACTTAATATGTACCAAATATATATTTACATTTTGGTTTTTTATTTTATATATTTTTTTTCATTTATATTTTTATATATCTACGGATAATTTTTAGCTTGTATAAGAGTAAGTAATTTTTTAGCTTGCTTTAGCTTTTTTCAACATTTTTAAAGTGTTCTTCCACTCCTAGGAAAGAAAAATTCTTATTTAGAAAATGTATAAAAATTTGAACCAGATCCTGATCCTTGACCTGGTCGGTTTCCAGGAGGCGCGGGTTCGAGTCCCGCTACGTTCAAATTTTTATACGTTTTCTAAATAAGTAATTTTAGCTCTTAGAAGTAAACTGTTACGCAACTGAAATAATTTCATTCAGTGTGTTTACATCGTCAATATTGCAAAAAGTAATAAAACCACGTGTATTGCTGATCAGTGTTCTCGTTAAGGTCGTTGTTTTAAATCCTTAAAAAATATACATTTTGATTATACGCTATAAGAAAGTATTACTATTTAAGATTTTTTTATTTACTATATAAATTAAAAAAAAAAAACAAATATAATAATGTAAATAATATTTAAGCGAAATATATCCTCATTTTTACAGAAGTGACTTGAATTATTTTATTTTTTTGTATCTTCTTAGTTTTATAATATAGGGTGTACAATAGAAGCTTCCAGCTTTTGTGGCTTATTCTACAACCTGTTTCTATTACGCAGGGCCTTGCCCAACCCATCTTGACCCCATATTGAATTGGAATATTCGATAAAATAAAATAAATGTGGTTGTTAACGAAAAAACAAAATATGTACCTCGTACAACGAAGAAATATCACTTAATTACAAACTAAGTAATATTAATCAGATGTTACTATAAAATAAAATGCCATGGGGCCGAGGCACAAACGTGTGACTGTAACCTGAGAGGTTGTGAATTCAATTCCCACTCGAGAATATGAAATATTTATTAATTTTTTATTTCATTTTCCACTCTGGTGTCTAGACAAAGCGTGGCAATGCCATTGAATTCAGCGAAAAATGGGGATCAGAGTGTTTTAACACTAGGTTCCCTCTGTTCACACTTTACTGATACAGTGTGAAGCTTTAAAAAAAATACTTTTACAAGTAAGTATCCAATACATTGTCATCAACGCGACCGACAAGGCCATCCATACTGCGATCGTACAACGATCTCTGACCTAAGAGCACATACGAGTATGTAAGTAAAGTCGTATACAATAATCTTATTTACAAAAGATTAATGTTTCAGCTTAGCGATGACTAATTAAACACGTGTACTCCATTAAAAAGACGGAAATCTCCGTTTATTTTATTCCTGTGTTGTTTTGGGGTTCCGTACTATTTAAGGAAAAAAGGAACCTTTATAAGATCACTTTGTTGTCCGGTCGTCTATTTGTCTGTCTATATGTCAAGCGCCTTTATCTTAGGAACACTTGAAGTTATCGAGTCAAAATTCAAACCATATACTCAGAGCTACGGCCCTATCTTTAATTTACTGAAAAAAAAACGTATTTTTACATTTCCTTGGCCGTTTATATCACAAAAAACGCGTATTTTGACACCATAAAGGGGATCAAAGTTTGTTCAGTTAATTTTTTTAAAAAATAATAGCATATACGTATGAAAAATATAGTATTAAAGCCGCTAGTTCAACTGAGATATCAGATGAAAGGAGTGTGGATAAGCTAAACTTGAATTTCGGAATAAGCTCGAAACCTCATATTTTTGTATGAAACCCTCGGTGCTAGATCAGCTAGAAAATTATGTTAAGTGGAAAATAATATACAACCTACTTATATATCTTAAGTTAAATAAGAAAATCCAAAAAGGATGTGATGGTAGACGTTTATATTTTATTATATATTTAAAAATATTTTGGTGTTAATTGAGTCGTGGTGCTGGGGCACAAAGTGTGACTGGAAACACGACTGGTTATGGGTCTTTCTCTGCTTGTGCATTTGTTTTGTCTCATCTTAGAAACGGCTTAACCGATTTAATTGTACTTTTCACTGTTATATTTTGGCAAGCTTCCACTTTAAGTTTGAGTGTTTGCTTTTACACGCTTTGCCTCGACACCAGTAAGAAAAAATCGAACTATAAATTTAAATAAATACTTCATTTCTTCCAATGGGGATCGAACCCACAACCAGTCGCGTTTATAGTGACATTTTGTGCGCCTGCGCCACGACTGGCCTGAAGTTATAAGTTGGTCAACAAATAAATTTACGATTACGATATTAAATAAAAAAAATCTACATATATATAAATTATATTATTATTAGAAAAAGAAAGTAATGTAGATGAATAAATTAATAATTATGTTAATAGTTCTAGCGGGCGAAGCCGCAAGCGCATCGCTAGTAAAGAACAAAAGAATATTCATATTTAAGCATTAATATTTATATTACAATCTTATCCAGAGGCATAGAGATTTAAACCTGGGATATTTCAATTACAATAACTAGACTAAGCCAGATCGCGAACTCTTAACTACTTGTTGATACTGATATGGAAAACCAATATGTGTTCACTAAAACTGCCAAGTTGGTCACCTAAATCACTCGATGCAGTAAATAGGTCGCGACCTCGTTACGATCGACTTGTGTGTATTTGTGTGTGTTTTCCTACCATGGCTTCGATACTAAGTACTTATTTCACCATATTAAAAATAAATAAATCAGCTTCACGCTGTATCCCGCACACTGCAGGGTAGGCAGAGGGAACCTAGTGTTAAGACACTTCGCTCCCCACTTTCTGCCGAATTCTGTAGGGATTGCGAGTTGAGTGGCAGAACTCAACGCCGGGCTTCGCCTCGCCACCAGAGCGAAGAAATGGAAATATAAATTTAAGTAAGTATTTCATCTCCTCGAGTGGGGATCGAACCCACTATTCGTTTTGATTTTGGCTAGATTTTGTCGTAATATCGATATGCTTGTACATTTTTTTTTCATTTAGAGGCCAGTTGTGGCAGAAAGACATGAGAGTGCGTTTAGAAGCTACGATCGTGGGTTCGATTCTCACTATCTTTTATATTTTAATACATGATCCTATCCGCATATATCAGAGCTTTTCTGTCCCATTTTCGAGATTGCTTATTGAATGACTGAAATCAACGCCGTACTATGTCTTCTTGCCATCGTGAAGAATTATTCTCCGCGAGAATTTCTAAAACTAAACTTATATGCTTTGACAGACAAAGAACAGCACTGTTCATTACTTAACACTTCATATTATGATTTTTACTTTTTGTTGCTGTTACCTCACAATTATACAAATTTTTGATACTCCTCTTAAATATTCTATTAAAACTTTAAAAAAAATACCACAGAAACACAAAAATACATAAAAACAGATTAGTCCTAAAAAATAATTTAGTCTTATATAAATTTAACAAAAATTTAAATATAGAAAAGACTTAAAAATAAACACAATATTATCAGTTTAAAGAAAGGAATAGAGTATTATTAAAAAATAAATATCAAATTCGCACAAAAGTAATAAAATAATTCACTTTCTCCTAACACATATATATCAAATTACGTATATCATTACATCATAAGCAAAAATAAATAATTCAATAAACATCACAAATTATATAATTAAAATCGATTATTTCACAAAATTTTAAACGATTGAGCTTACCCAGCGTATTTTTGCAGGTGCTGAATTCGTCTTATGAATCGATATCGACCCGAATAATTGTAAACTGTGTTACACGCGTCTTTATATCGATTATTCGACAATAATCGAGACTGTACATTGGTCTTATTAACTTCCACATATTTTTGCTATATTATAAGAAACATATAATGTTTGAGGCCAGTCGTGGCGCAGCGGCACGAGGTGTGACTGTAAAACCGACTGGTTGTGGGTTCGATCCCCACTTGAGGAGATGAAATATTTACTTCAATTTATATTTCCATTTCTTCGCTCTAGTGTCCAAAAAATAATATGCAATGCTGAACATATAATACTAAAAAGGTTTAAAAATTCTTAATTTAAGGACGCTGGTTGTGAATTCAATTCCTACTTGAGGAAAATAATTGTTTTCACTTGCTCGTTCTCATAACAATAAAAAGTTGAAGCTCGGTTTTGAGTTCCGCCACTCAACAGGCTCAAATATTATTCGAAAAAGGGGTAATGGATTCGATGAAAAAGATCACTAGACTATCCCTGCTATGCGGGAAAAGACAGCGAAACAAAAGAAAAGTAAATTTTAAACAAAATGTAGTAATATAAATATTACTTAGAGCATAATATGCCCACAAAATAATAATAATAATAATAAGCTTCACGCTGTATCCCGCACTCAGCCGGGCAGGCAGAGGGAACCTAGTGTTAAGACACTCCGTTTCCCACTTTCTGTCGGATTCTGGAGGCATTGCGTGTTGAGTGGCAGAACTCAACGCCGCGCTTAGCCTCGACACCAGAGCTAAGAAATGGAAATATAAATTTAAGTAAATATTTAATCTCCACGTCTAGGGAACGAATCCACAACCAGTCGGTTTTACAGTGACACTTTGCGCCGCTGCGCCACGAATGGCCTCAAAATAATATTAAAAAAAACCATTATAATCACTTAATTTACTTTGTAAAAATGAATTAGTAACTTTATATTGTGTAACTGACCAGCATCTGAAATTAAATATTTATTATTAAGAATATTATTTACTCAGAATTTCTATTTTTATATAGATATTATTTTGGTCACGTGTTAAAAAATACGGTCACGGTTCACCTAATTCAAACGTGATGGCTTCTATTGTTACTGAGTTAATTATCTTTGTTAACCTATTTTTTTATTGAATAATACAGTGTATTTTTATTATAAGTCAATTCGTCCTATTTTGATATCGCGTGCAAATTTTGCTTTAAATCAAATTAGCTTCACATTGTATCTCGAACACACCATTATAGGCAGAGGGAACCTAGTGTTAAGACACTCCGTTCCCCATTTTCCGTTGAGTTCTGGCAGCATTGCGTGTTGAGTGGCGGAACTCAACGCCGCGCTTTGCCTCGACACCAGTCGATTTTAGAGTCGTACTTTTGTGCCTCTGCGCCTCGACTGGTCTCATTAAATTTTGCCATAACTTTTCGTTTTCTTTATTTTAAATATTATTGTAAGTTAAGCATTTTATATTTTATAATATTTTTCTTTAAGTAATACATAAGGTCCTCGTGGCGCAGTGGCACAAACGTAAACGCGACGGTTGGGGGTTCGATTTCCACTCGGATAAAGGTTCTTGACCGAGAGACAGACAGACGAACAATAAAGTGACCTTATATGGGTTCCTTTTTTTCTATAAAGATACAGAACCATAAAAATTCACTTTTATACAAAAAAAAATATAATATCAAATATAAACAAATACATATAATTGAATATTTTACTTTACTGCCTTACAGAAAACGCACCTCTGTTACTGTTGGGTGGAAAAGCTGATTTTTTTTTGGAATCCTTGGGAAGTATAAGGAGTCACTTAGAATATATTCAGTTCTTTTTATGTTTTGTAGATAAAACACACGAAGTTTTGAAAATAAGAAACAGATTACTATTTTTCACTTTGCTTGGAACAGCCAGATATGTATAGTAAGAACGTGAATAATATAATAAATAATAATAATATTTTTAATTTGAAATTAATAGAGTGATGCATAAAGTCCAAGTTCGATAATGACTATTAACATAAATACATATGTATATATACTAAAAACAATTTTACTTCAATTTTATAAAAAAATAAATAAAATTAAATTAGCTTCGTAGTAGGGAACGGAGTGTCTTAACACTAGGTTCCCTCTGTTACCCTACTGTGTGCGGGATACAGCGTGAAGTTGATTTTAATTTTAATTTTGTGTTTGTGTGTATATAGTTTCTATAATCAAACACCTTGTTCTACGTTTCATCTCAACAAGGGTAAACATTGCCTCGTACAAAGATTTATATTATGTAAATAACTTGAAGTT
This sequence comes from Heliconius erato x Heliconius himera, assembly GCA_013421005.1. Taxonomy (NCBI): domain Eukaryota; kingdom Metazoa; phylum Arthropoda; class Insecta; order Lepidoptera; family Nymphalidae; genus Heliconius; species Heliconius erato x Heliconius himera. Next base: position 12,485 of record JAATLQ010037239.1, on the reverse strand, counting down.
TCAAATTATGATTAAATTTAATTTTATGTGAGGACCGTGGTCCACCTCGCGAGGCGCTCGTGGGGCAGCATGTGCTACCGATATAACAATAATAGTGTCGAATATCGTAGTGCATTGTATATGTTTATATGAGAAACTGAATGTGATGCTGAGGCCAGTCGTGGCGCAGGGGCACAAGTGTGACTGTAAAACCGACTGGTTGTGGGTTCGATCCCCACTCGGGGAGATGAAATATTTACTTAAATTTATATTTTCATTTCTTTGCTCTGGTGTCGAGTACAAGCGCGGAGTTGAGTTCTGCCACTCAACACGCAATGCCTCCAGAATTTGGCAGAAAGTGGGGAACAGAGTGTCTTAACACTAGGTTCCCTCTGCTTACCCTGCAGTGTGCAGGATACAGCGTGAAGCTGATTTATTTGAATGTGATTGTAAACGTTATATATACTAGAATTGATAAATTTGTATAAACTCTGTTGATATAAGGATGTTTTACTGAAAAATCTTTTTCTCGTGTAATATTACATTGAAATTCATTCGCGGAAAGTGGAGAACGGAGTATTTTTAACATAAAGTTTCCTCTGAGCACCCCGTGAAGTGTGGGATACAGCGTGAAACTATAAAAAAAATCATTGAATATCTTAAAATGATGCGTGGACCGTGGTCCGGCTCGTGAGACGCTCGTGGGGTTGCATGTGCCAAAACTTACACATCGACAGTCGAGTCGTGTCGAATATCGTAGGATTGCATTTTATATTTTTAAATATGATTCTAAATGTTAAATATACTATTTAATTAGTTTAAATTTTATTTTATATGAAATATTTAATATTTTCATTTCTTCGCTCTGGTAACGAAGTGCTGAGTTCCACCACTTAATACATAATTCTTCCAGAATTCGCTGGAAATTGGTGAAGAGAGAGTTTTTAACTCTAGGTTTCCTCTGGATTTATAGATCTGTATCCTGCACATAGCGGGGACTTACCCCGCATACAGCGTGAAGCTAAATAAAATAATAATTGAACATGTTTCAATTTTTTAAAGGTTAATTAATTTACCACTGGTTTACAAGTCAAGTTACTCCTACAGATCTTAAAACAACCGGATTAAAAATACAAAGGGACTTTTCTTTCAATTAATAATTTACAGATTTTCTATTATTTGTCACAAGGTTTTGGTTCTTCTGGTTGCCAGATTTGATTAAATTGGATTACTTTTTAAAATTTAGTTGCCAGATAATTATATTCTAATTAAAACAAGGAACAAAATATTTTTTAAAATTCTCTTTCCATTTTACTAAACCAATCACACTGTACAATATAAAAAACCACCAAATCGTTCGTTGTTCCACTACAACATTCAAGTCTTAAATTCCTTTTTAATTTGCACAACATATTTACTTATATACTATAAATGTATTCTATTGTAAGAGTACACGTTTCCTTCCTCTTAGTCAACGAATACGAAATATGATTAGATGTTATGCGACATTACCTATTTGTTTTTGATGTTAAGAACGATATAAAGTCTAGGAGGTGTCGGAAATAAATTAATTGTTCCGCTTTTGTAAAATCTGTGAAAAAAATATCGTCGGCTTCGAGTGTAAACTTGCATACAGTCTATTAAGCAAATTCTCAAGAGAGATAAAAAAGTCTTTAAAAAACTATATAAATGTAACCAGACGTTCCAATTTTTTCTGGGTCTTTTGGTCCCGTTTTGATGCCATTTGATATGGCCTAAAATATAAATTTAGTCGGTCTAATCACGTTTCAAGCATTGTCAAAAAATAACCGAATGGTAATACCTAAAAAACGAAAGTACTATTTGCCACTTGAAAAATTTAAAAAAAAATAATAAAAATGTTATTTTTTCATACAAGATAAAAAATTAGTAACTAATTAATATATACGCATATTATCAGATTTTTTACAATTTCAAAAATTCACTTGTATTCTTTACTAATATTTAAATATGAAATAAAATAAAGATAGATTTTCTATTTTTTTACTGTTTTGAATGTAATAAAATGTATGAATATATGACGATAAAAAACTAATTTACACTGTAACCAAAAGTTCTTATAAGTTTCGTGAATATTAGTTAAAGTGGTTTTGGCAAATAAATAGTAGCGGAAATCTACGTCCGCCGAGTTTAATCTCTAGTAAATTTGCACCGTTTTAACATAATTACTTCCTTGTTATGTGAAACAACACCTTTGTACCTACTACCTATATAACTGAGTTCCCCACTTACTGCACCATTTTAGAAACATTGCGTATTGACTGGCGGATCTCAGCCGCGTTTCATCTATCAAAGCGGGAAATTAAAGTAAAAATCGAACCAACATCTCGTTTACGATCGAAAGCAGTTCCATTGCACCACAACGGTCTTTCAAAACACATATAGATAAATATCTTGTCAGGAGAATCACTTACAAAGTGTTATGTAATTTTCTCAACACGATCTAAAAACTGTCGTGACCATAATATTCTTAAAATTTTAATGTTCAAAGGTAAAAACTAAAACAAAGGTAAAAATTTTATGTCCTATTTTAAACTGTTTTTTTTTTCATTGTAAAGATATTTTAAGTAATGGCACGTGTAAATCGATATATAATACGATATTAAAAGAGGATTAGAAGACATATTTACGAGGTTTGTTTTGTGTGACTTTTTTTGTTTCAGGTAAACCTATAAATAACAAAAAAAGGAATATTTTGAAAAAAGCCGTAGTTACATATCTTGCCAAGAATCCTTTATATTCTTTTCATTTATACATATATACAGTTTTGTCTAAAATACATATTTAAAATATTTTCAATCATGTGATTTTAAAATGTAAATGTATAATATTAAACCTATTAATAACTAACATACAGTTGTCTTTAAATACTTATTTAGAAAACGTATAAAAATTTGAACGTAGCGGGACTCGAATCCGCGCCTCCTGGAAACCGACCAGGCGCCCGTTTTCTAAATAAGTATTTTTTTTCCTAAGTATGGAATAACATACTATAATACTTTAAAAATGTTAAAAATACTAGTCGTTATTTACTATTACATAAATAGCAATAAAATAAAAACAGAACAATAATAATATTACTTTTTAGTTACATATTACATCAAATAATAAATTGCAACATGGTATGGCAACAATAATAGTTTTAAATCATTTTTTCTATTCTTGTTTTGTTTTTGCTGTATTATTTATTATATAAATAAATGTCATTAAATATACAAATGAGTAGTGGTAAAGGATCCCCGTAAGTTATATTTTCTTTTCAAGCTGTGTATATTTTTTTAAAATTTTACATTGTGCCCTACACATAGCAGGGTAAGCAGAGGACCCCGGAACCTAGTGTAAAGGTGCCGCCGAGTGGGAATCAAACCCAGGACCGTCGTCGTGCTTACTTTTAGTCAAAGTAGTCTCTTCCCTCTGTTATGGTTTTCACGGTAATGACCAGAATCAACAGCGTTAATATTCAAAATATGAAAAAATAATATTACTAATAATGCTTAAATAAGGATATGACATCAAGCTCTCGGCCTATATATTTAATTTTTGTAATATATTATGTTTGTAAAACGTGATTGTATGTAATTACATACTACTATTTACAAGCATCAAACTACAAATTATTATTTAATTATTATTTAATTATCTCTATATCTTATAAAATAAGAACGCATTTCGTCTCTGTCTGGCCTTTCTAAGTGATCTTCTTCTAAACCACCCAACGGATTTTGATGCGGTTTTCACCATTAGGTAAAGTATTTCTCAGGGAAGGTTTATATATGGTTTATTATATGTATATTTTATTGTAATTTGACATAAATATGATAAATGTGCATAAAGTCCTACCCGTTGAGACACTTTCACGCATGCGCTGCTTTAATGATAAATCCTACATGAAAATAATGTACTAGAGTATTATTCCTCTTAATAAAATCTACAAAAAAGTCAGCGACAGCATATTTGTATCTTCTAAGGATAACATACAGTGAGCATATTTCTGTCTAAAAATAGTAATTTGAATATATTTTTTATTGAGAGGGATGTTTGTCCATAATGGTATCAATCCTTATCCTTTTAAATACTTTATTAATTTTCTACGTTAAACGAAGATAAAATTTGTCTTTTACACTAATTGGAAATTACCAATAGTTTTAGAGAAAAACGCATTTAATTGTTGACACATCGCGCCGGCTAAACCGCAGATTTGGCTCATGTTTCGTTTATCCCTTACTCATAAAGCATATAAATAAATATATTAGTTACGTTGGTCATTTAACGGAGATCAAAACTATCTTTTACTGTTTTTCATTTTAATAAGTACTTTAGAAGTTGTTACAACATCAAAAAATGCTTGCTTTGAAACGGCTCGCCACACGCCATGCGTCCCCCCGCGCCCCGCGACGTTTTGCTTATAGAAGCGAGTCCGCCGCGCCCGCCTGCCTCTGTACTGTAGAAAAATAGATGAAGATGCGATTGTACGTATTGAATAATTAGAGTTTAATGTATTATTTCAGCGCGATATATTTAGTTTCATCTTTTTTGATTAATAGAATAGTAGGTAGTCTTTTGTTTATCATTTCTATCGTTTAAGTATCCTGTTGTTTATTTTGTTTACTCTTCTTCTGTTCTTTTATTATTTTTTTTTACCTTTTTAAACATTTTCTTTTTTAATTTAATTATGCCACGAAAAAGTCGTTCATAGGTCGTAGAACAAGAAATGCAAATTAATAATAAAATAGTTTAAGTCTTACTAATGAAAGCGTAGAGGAGACGAAAATTAGACGGTAATTTAAATATATATTCTTATTGTAAGGGATGTGTGTCCATAATGATATTAATCCTTATCCTTTTAAATGAGTTCTTAATATTCTACGTTAAACAAAGATAAACTTTGCTCTTTAGAATATTTCGAAATTACAAATAGTTTTAGAGAAAAGCTATATCGACTCATGTATAACCCTTACTTTCAGTATATATATAAGTATACTAGAGGGCGCGCGCGGCTTCGCCCGCTTATTAGGAGTGAATTCTAAAAAAAGCACGAAACACGTGTTCAATAAAATATTTTTAACAGTCTGAATTATTTTTTTTATTAAAATCGGTGGTGATTTAAAGATTTTTCCATATAAACTTTCAACCCCTATTTGCACCCTTAGGGAGTGAATTCTAAAAAACCATGAAGCACGTGTTCAATGAAATGTTTTTAAGAGTCTGAATTTCAAATTTTATTAAAATCGGTGCTGATTTAAAAAATAAATCCATACAAACTTTCAACCCCTATTTCATCACTTTAGGGTTAAAATTTTTCAAAATCCTTTCTTAGTGAATGTCCAGAATATAAAAATAAACATCTGCCCAAATTTCACGTTTCTACCATCAGCGGTTACGGCTCTGCGTGCGTCTTACCTCAGTCAGTCAGCACAAGTCCTTTTATATATATAGATAGATTATTTGGCCATTGAGTATAGATTAAAATGTTGTTTACTGTTTTTCATTTCAATAAGTACTTTAGAAGATTAGTAGCACAGATTTAAAATTACGGTACTAAAAAATTCTTGCTGTGTAACGGCTCGCCGCCCACCACGCGTCCCCCCGCGCCCCGCAACCTCTTGCTTATAAAAATGGATCCGCCGCACCTGCCTGGCTTCTTTCCCCCGGGCATGGAAGGAAGGCCTGGTTATCATGTTGCCCAAGGCTGGAAAGAGCCCGCAGTCTGAGGGATACCGATCTATAACCCTCCTTAGCGCGGCCAAGCTGTTCGAGAAGTTATTCCTCTCACTTCTCCAGTCGCACATTCACCCACGAAGCGAGCAGTTTGGCAAGCGGGTATACCACTCTGGTTATATTACGCCGCAACAGCGATCAACCGAAAGAAGGGTGCAATAGTAGTCTTCTTCGACGTAGCGCGCGTATTTGACCGCGTTGGCACCCGGGCCTACTTCATTAAGTGCTCAGAGCCGGCACCCCCCAGCGCGTCGCGCATGTCTTTGCCTCCCTGCCTCAGTGACAGGACATTTTGCGTGAGAGTTGAGAGTTCGAGGTCTAGCAGCGACTCGATCGCTGCCGTTATTCCCCAGCATTTTATCACCTGCTCTCTACGCACTATACACTGATGACATCACAACGCCCTAGCGAGTATCACTCAACGAGAAATCCTGCAGGTGATCCAGAACCTCATCCTCCGTCGAGTGACGCAGGCGCCATACTAAGAGAGGAACACCACGCATCATCGCAACATGAAAATAGAAAGCCTGGAGGTACACATTGGTCGCCTCGCGCCAATGTATCACCTGCACCTAAGGAGCAGCACTCCGTGTCATACCCGGCCGCCAGAGGTCAGACGTAAGACTACTTCCGAGGGACTTTCTATTCTCCTCCAAATCCGACTCCAAATGAGCCTTGCATTGAACCTTGGTCGTTTAAGATGGGCCTCCCTCAGGAAACCGAGGGTCTCTCCTGACTGAGTTGACCGCCTAGATGGCATTTGATAATCCTTCCAATTTCATACTGTGTCAACGCCCAGATGTCGTTCGGAGCTACTACGGAGATGCTTGCTTCAATTCTGCGCCTGGCTCTATAGCAAAGTTAATTTAGAAGCGATTACACGTATTTTGAAGTTATCCAATAATTATAATGTATTTCAACGCGACATAGTGGTTACATCTTTCGTTTAAGTATTTTTGGGTAAGAGAATAGTAGGTAGTCTGTTGTTTATAATTTCTTTCGTTAAAGTTTTCTGTTGTTTATGTCATTTGTTTAAGTGTGTTTTTTTAAACAATTGGAACATCCTTATTGGAACTACGAAAATGCGGGTTGCATTAAGATTTAAATAATTTTCACATTAGTAATCTTAAGTGTTTTGCAAACATAGGTACATTACATGAATAATTCAGTAGTTAAAGCGGGCGAAGCCGCGAGCGGGTCGCTAGTTTTCTATATATGCCATTAGAAAAAGTACTTACATGCATAAGAAAAATTATGTAAAAAAAACATTAGACACATTATAAGAAACTTGTGAAATTTGGAAATGATAAGAGTAAAGACAAGTTAAGAGACAATTAGGCCAAATAAGACAAAGCGCGGCGTTGAGTTCCGCCACTCAACACGAAATGCTTCCAGGTTTCGGCAGAAAGTGGGGAATGGAGTGTCTTAACACTAGGTTCCCTCTGCCTACCCTGCTGTGTGCGGAATACAGCGTGAAACTAATTTATATTTTTTATTTATTTAAAAATTGTGGTACAGTTAAACTAGGTTATAATTACATCTTTAAGTATATAAAACAGTTGAAATTTTTAGACCTAACAGAAAAGAAAGTTATTTTTGACTTTGAAGGGCTTCCTCAAGACAAAAGACAATTTAAGGAAAACCTTTTACTATCTAAATATAAAATTACCAAATTGCAACATATTGTTTTATGTAATCAAATTGAAAATTTACTTAGTTTTTTTAGCTTCACGCTGTATCCCGCAAATAGCAGAGGGAACCTGGGAACCTATTGTTAGTCTTGTTGACTTTAAAAACTACAGTTTACATATAAAACAAAGGTTTCAATGGATTGTACAATAGTTCCACAAAAGGAATCAGGAAGCTGCCAAGGAATTTCTATAGGTAAATACAGGTTTAAAAAATATTGCTTTTGTATTAATTACTACGTCGCGTCGTAATGTAGTTACGATGTCATTTACATTATCGACGTATTACGTAAGGGAAAGACTAAATATAGTGTAATTTTTTTTAATAGTTTGACTAATAAAACAGAAAAAAAATTAAGCTTCACTTCAAGGCAGGGGCAGCCTAGTGTTAAGACACTCCGTTCTCTACTTTCCGCCAAATTTTGGAAACATTGTGTTGTGTGTTGAGTGGCGGAACTCAACGCCGCGTTTTGCTTTGACACCAGAGCGAAGAAAATGAAAATATTCCAAAACAACATCAATATGTAATAATAATAAAAAAACATGTATTTAATTTAGTAGTTAAGTACTTTCTGGAATTGCGAATTTTAGTGTATGGAACTTACACCATCGTGGCGCAGTGGGAGAGCATTTGACTGGAAGCGCGATGGTTGCAGGTTTTATTCCTACTTAGAGATTTTAATTATTTAGATACTGCTGTTGCAATAAGATCCAATACCTGCGCTAAGTTACAGCAATTAACGCAATGTTTAGAATTTAAGGGGAAAGTAAAGAACGAAGTGTCTTAACACTATTCCTCCCTTACCTACCTATCCAGGATAAAGCGTAAAGCTGAAAAGAAATTATTGAATTAAGAACATATCTTTTATAAAGCGTTAATAGTTTAGTATTTTATTTTTGTGAATATTTGTTTGTAGCAGTTTATATTTACATAGTAATGTGCCCTTTCGCGAATGATTTGACACAAATTTTAACTTATTTCGTTTATTTACTTTAGTACTAAATGAGATTTAAGTATTAAGAAAACAAACGTAGACACAAAATTCTATTTTAAATTATTATTCCAACATAATGTAAAAAAAATAGAAACATAAAAATACTATACTTATTTAAAAAACGTATAAAAAATTGAACGCAGCGGGACTCGAACCCGCGCCTCCTGGAGACCGACCAGGCGCTCTGACCACTAAGCCTAAATAAGTATTTTTCTTTCCTAAGTGTGGAATAACACTTTAAAAATGTTCAAAATAAAAATATTATTCTAGGATTTGATATTCGCCTATTGATATTCGTCTAAGTAACGTTTGGACGGTTAGACGGTTTCCAAGGGGCAGCGGGTTCGAGTCCTGTTGCGTTCAAATTTTAATACGTTCCTAAACAAAGTCATTCCGTATCCAAATATGAAGGATATTTCATTATATTGAATTGGTGGTAACCATTTATTATGTACCTCATTCTAAAGCAAATAATATGTACAATGTAATTCCCTCGTTTTTTACTACTTTAATTATATTTTTAATTAAATATTTTTAAATAGTACTTGACTTAATTAGCTGAGAGTATCATTGATTGATACTTACTATATAATAAAAAATAATAATAATAATAATATCTATTCCATCCTTTTTTAGGGTGCCATATCTTTTTTAAGGAAAAAAATTCTTATATGATCACTTTGTTGTCCATCTGTCTGTCTGTCAAGAGCTTTTATCTAGGGACCCATGGAGGTATAGAGTTGAAATTTGAACCATATATTCAGACGGTCCCATAATTTCCTGATAAAATAGTATTTCTATATTTACTTTAACTATATTTACTCGCATAAAACGCATATTTCGACACTACAAGGGGGAATCAAAAATTAATAGAGTGCTTCCGGTTGGCTTAAAATTATGAAATTTGACAGCTAGTATGTTCAGGAAAAAATCTGAAAACTATACATCTGTGATTAAATCGTAAAAAATAATAGCTTTAAAAGTTGGGCAAACTTTGACTAGTTCAAGTGAGGTATCAGATCAAAGGGCTCTGGCTTAGCTAAGCTGCAATTTCAGAAAAAGCTCGAGACCTCCAAATCTTAAATCTCCTCCATTTTGTACGGAACCCTAGGAGGGCGAGCCCGACTCGTACTTGTCCGGTTTTTTTATATCCATCTCAGAGCATATTGGTATATAATGTCAAGCTATGTAAATATGATTATGTGTTGTAAGCTAATTTACATTTTTTTTAATATCCACAGGTTAACTAGAGGAAACCCAATGTTAAAACATTTCGTTCTCAACGCACTGTCCAATTTTCGAGTGGCGGAACTAAACATCGCCGAAAATTACAACAGTACAACACAACAATCTCACTGTTGTTACAAGGAGTCTACCGCCCACCGAGGCTTCTGTACTGAGTTCAGGATTATAAGTCAACGGGGAGTATCACTTAATAAAAGTTGGCAAAAAAAGTTCTCACTTCGTATCAAAATTTATAACTTATAACCACGGGAAGTGCCTTTGATTACGCGGCGAATTTCATATAATATGCAGCAAAAACCATCGATAAATGTTGACTTTCTTTTATTCTTTTATTTTGTAATTCAAAAGACCATACTTACCTCTTTTTTAACATTTTTAAAGTATTAATCCACACTTAGGAAAGAAAAATACTTATTAAGAATATGTCTAAAAATTTAACCGTAGCGGGATTCGAACCCTCGCCTCCTGGGAACCGACCAGGCGCTCTGACCACTAAGCCATACTTTCTCATTAAGCTACGTCGAAATTTTTATACGCTTGTTACAACTTATTTGTGTTGTTAGCATCTTTGAAGGGAGATTTTTACAAATTTCCGCTACCCAAAGATAATTATCGTCTAGAAAACGTATAATTTTTTTTTTTTAGCGGGACTCGAACCCCCACCTCCTGGAAACCGACCAGGCGTCGAAATTTTTATGCGCTTGTTACAACTTATTTATGTTGTTAACTATTAATTTAGACGACCAACGAAATGATTCCGTAAGGTTCCCTTTCCACATTTTGTGGTACGGAACCCTAAAAAATATACCGTTATATTTATTAGTAATACTCAAGTAAAGAGGAATGTAAACTTCAAAGCTTTTAGGACAAAGTTCAGAGTCCGCGAATCAGTTTAGGAAGATGAATTAAAAGCGTTTCGTGTAAAGTATGAATAACACCTACACTTTACTTCGAAAATTCCATTTCTGTACAAACTTATAACATTTTTTCTAATGAAAATAGATTTTTTATAGAAATAATATGCCTAAGTAGTATTTTCTTTTTGGCCAGTCGTGGCATAGGGGCACAAGCGTAAGACTGTGGGCGCAACAGGTTGTGGGTTCGATTCCCACACGAGGAAATGTAATATTTCATTTCCTCGCTCTGGTAACGAGGCTAACGAAGGTGTGTTAATGGGAACGCAGTTTCTTAACACTAGGTTCCAACGATTCCTCTGCCTACCCTGCCGTGTGTGCGTGATACAGCGTGAAGTTAAAAAAAGAAATATTAAAATTAAAAAAAAAAGATTAAAGTACAGTACCAGAAATAAATATTGTATAAGTAATAAATATTGTAGAAGTAGGCAAATAATAAATAGTAGGCCATAATAATTCAATCTTTATGCCGCATTTATCAGAATAAGCGAAAAGAATATAGTGTCCCGACACTCCATTCTCCAAATTCGGCATAACATGTTGAGTAGCGGGAACCAACGCGGCGCTTTACCAAAACGGAGAAATAGAAATAATTATTAAGTCCCCTTAGTGGAAATTGAATTCACGACAATCGCGTTTACATGCGTTATCCCACTGAGCTACAATAGCGTCTAGTTGATTAAAAGGAGAGAATAGGAAAACAAAAAGATCCTACTTACTACAACTATTATAAATCATCTAATATTAAAAATTAATTAAAAAATATTTAAAATTTTTAATTTTTTTTTTTCTAAAAAAAACATACTTAACGATTAACATTTCATTTCAAATTAATTATTATAATGAATTATTCAACATTAACTTTTTAAATTAATTAACTCTTTTAAATTCGAGATTTTTTAATAATAAATAATTTTAATTGATACCAGTCGTGGTACACGGGCGTAAAGTGCGACTGTAAAATCGACAGGTTCTGGGTTCGATCCCCACTCGAGGAAATGAAATATTTATTAACATTTTTATTTTATATACGTTTTGGTGAAGAGGCAAAGCGCAGCGTTGAGTTTCGCCACTCAACACAAATCCTTAAGAATTCGGCGGAAATTGGGGAACGGAAGTGTACCTTAACACTAGGTTCCTCTCATATATCCTCTTCTTGTCCTGTATATACGAGATACAGCGTGAAGCTAAGCCAAATAAAATCTAAGTACAAAGGTCAATAAGTAAACAAGTAAAATCACCATAATATTTAAGAATGCGTAACTAAATGATACAAAAATTCTGACGTCTATACACGTACACGCGTTCTTAATGTTTTCCACCACATTCGTTGTTAACATTTAATAATAATAATAATTTTAATAATTTTCAGTCTCTAAGACGGGAGTGGAGGCTGTCGTGGCCCAGGAGCACAAGGGTGTGACTGTAACGCGATGTTGTAATGTGGGTTCGATCCCCACTCGGGGAAATGAAAAATTTATATTTCCATTCCTTCGCTCTGGTGTCGAGGCAAAGAGCGGCGTTGAGTTCCGCCACTCAACACGCAATGCCTCCAAAATTCGGCGGAAAGTGGGGAACGGAGTATCTTAACACTGGATTCCCTCTGCCTACTCTGCTGATAGCTGATAAATAAAAAAAGACAAGCTAAAATCCTTTATTTTAAGTGCATATTATTAACTAGCGACCCGCTCGCGGCTTCGCCCGCTTAAACCACAAAATTATTTAATTAACACACTGAATTATGTTCGTGTTTTGATATACCTATAATGTATGTTTGCAACGCAATGAAGATTTTTAATGACAAATTTATTAAAACTTTAGGTCGCATTTTCGTACCTCCCATGAGAATCTTCACTTGAATTTTTGAAATAAAAACACAACTTATCGATACTTACAATAAAATCCTA